>JAXCGZ010002427.1:0-20000 GCA_037179515.1 Halocaridina rubra | reverse complement strand
GTATCTGCAGATACAAAAGCATATCTAGCTTAACCTAGAAATTAAAATTTCCAAAGCTATACTCTAGCTTAAAACAGCTTTATCACTCTGAAAGCTTCTCTAAGATTAATTAAGGAATTTCAGTAAGTTATTGCTAATGTTCCGGTTTTACGTCAAGGACTCCCTTTTCTACTAAGGGCTAGGATGGTTGCCTTCTTGCGAAGGGCTTGTTTTGGCATATGTAATCCTTACTCTAAGTGCATGCCCTTGCTAACCTCAGACCGTGACGGGGCGCAAACCCTCGACTTGACGCCTCAGAGTCGCGGACGCTACCGCTTGAGCCATGGTGACTACTGAGCCACGGTGACTACTAAGTTATTGTTAATAATAATAATAATAATAATAAAGGCTGTGACTACCATTCGTGGATAAATAAAAGATCCAGTATTGTATGTAAATACAGTATACATACGGAATGAATTAACTATAAACATAATAAGTGAATACATGATTCATATGGTATATAAAAAAATGAATACTATATATTAAAAAATGCATAATAAGAAAAAAGCTCGGCTAATAAACATAGATTATAGCAAGTACTGGACACATGTTAAAGCTGAACTTGACTTAATGTTGACAATGGAAGACTCACAATAATGCATACAAAGCCAACACTTATATGGACTCTCTCTCTCTCTATTTATATTTCTTTTTCATTTCAAAACATCCTGAACTATATACAGTAACTGAAATGTTCTCAACTTGGTAATATCAATTAGCCTAACTTTATTAATATAGTTATATATTCTATGAAAATATTAACCTAATCCCTCAAAGTAATAATTATGTCTTTTTGTTGATAATACAGGTCCATTATTCTAAACAGTATTAGTTATTTTATCTGTGCATAATTGTTTACCAATATAATGATCATGTTTCACTAATGTTCTATAACTATTTTTCGTTTATCTACCTGAATTGTATAAATTAATAATCTCAAGATATCTGTCTACACTATACAGATCTAGAATGAATAAGTATTCTTCTCTGGGTATATTTGTTCTAAGCAGTGTTAATCAACATTGTAATAAATAATTTACTTGGTAATTCTTTGTATAATAATCCAGGCTTTTTAATTAATGTTGTCCAGGTAAGCTATATTTATCAATCAAGTCTATCAATATAAACTGTACTAATAATGCTCTCTAGAATCTAAGAAGTCACTTACCTACATAAATACATACATACATATACCTTGGCTGTTTCCCCCTTAAATTGGGGGGTAGCCGACATCAAGGAAGGAAAACTGGGGAGAAGTTATTCTCCCCTCTACTCCCTACATAAATATATTCATTAATACTTTCTATTAATGTAAATGTGTACCTTCATCTACACAGCATAAGCATTGCTCTCTAGCTTATTTTGACATTCACTATACTGTACTGTACTAAAATTTTTGTACATAAAGTTCTTCACAAAACATTTGTGATAGGAGCTATAGTAGTGCATCTCTGATTAAACTATATTATAATGATCAAGAGAACTCTGAAGTAACCAGGGAATAAATCAATAGTTATTTTAGCTGTTGGAAAAGTATGAATTATCTATATTAATACAGTACGGTATTGTTTTCTATGCCAATTTCATCATGTTACGAATACATTACTGTACTGATGTTATCATATTTTTATGCAATACGGTGTTAGTTTAATTATTAATATCTATCTACTGTACGGTTAGGTAATAATAACCTTATCAAACCCTCTGTCAATTAAATATTAAGTAAATTTACACTTACAGTATTTTCACATTTTTAAGTAGAAGGAATGGCGATAATTATTTTTCAAATTCTTAACTTTGTAATATCTTTAATAATACCATTATACTAATAGTAATAATAATAATTATTATTATTGTTATACTAATAGTAATAATAATAATTATTATTATTGTTATACTAAAGAACAAGGTAAAATTAAAAGCATAAAATCTTTGGGTACATACTGAATCTGCAGGATAATAAAGTTAAGCCCAAATAATCACAGTAACACTTTTATTTATATTATCTATACATACGGTTTACGTTATGATACAATGGTCTCATAAACCCTTATCAGCACTTTATAATTATAGTTTTGACGTTTTTATACTTACTGTTTTTAAAAATGGTACAACGGTGTCATAAACCCTCCTGAAAGTTTCAGCTTTTAAAAAATCATAAAATGGTGTCATAAACTTTTGATCAGTACTTTATAATTGTAGTTTTAGTTTCAAAAAATGGTACAACGGTGTCATAAACACATTATCAATACTCTTAATATTATAGCTTCATTGTTTTTAAAATTCCTACTTTACAAATTTTTAAATGGTGTCATAAACCCTTTATCAATACTTTGTAATTATAGTTTTACAGTTTGCAAAATTCGCGGATTAGTAACAGTGAAGTGATATGACTTCTGTTTCACTCTCAATACAAATTTGTTTTTTAATTATCATTGACACAATATATATATATATATATATATATATATATATATATATATATATATATATATATATATATATATTCTTTTCCCTGACCGGGACTTGAACCTAGGACAAATAATTATTGTGGGTCCCAAATGAGACTGAAATTTTAATTAAATGCGAAATCGAAGCCACAAGTGAGGTTGGGGGAAACTGTACTATGAACAGAGTGGCATTCAGATAGAATGCGTTCATTCCTAGTATAGCAGATATAGCTGTAAGGTTTGTTTCCCTTTTAAACCTTCTGTGGTGTAGTTGGTAGCGCCTTGGCACAGTAATTATGCGTCCTAGGTTCAAGTCCCGGTCAGGGAAAAATTATTCATGTTTTCACATATGGTAATGTGCTTATTTGAATATATATATATATATATATATATATATATATATATATATATATATATATATATATATATATATGAAAGGAAAACATTATATGTATAAAAAACCTATATACCATGAAAATCAATAGAACTTTCTGCATAATGACATTCTTTAATATATAAATCAGTAAATATTGTATCACTGAAGGTTTTTTCAAACAAAACGGGGGAAATGGGGTTATAATCCCCTACGCCCCGCTGACGAAATGCTATTTCAGATCACGCAATTAACTTATCTTAGAAAAGGTATAAATGACGGGTAAAATGGCACAAAGACAATTTTCAATTACTGAATGGAGGCAATTTTTGACGAGAGCCAATTATCAATACCACAATTACGAACCTAACCTAACCTTACATTGCTAACCTATGGTTCGGAACTTGACCTAAGTCAAACCTAACCTTAGCTTACATTGCTAACCTATGCTTAGGAACTTAACCTAACCTAACTCAAAGGTATTCCATTGAAATAACTGGGCATTTTGTGTTAAAGCCGCCTTTATTTCTTTAAGCTGGAGAGAGAGAGAGAGAGAGAGAGAGAGAGAGAGAGAGAGAGTGAGAGAGAGAGAGAGAGAGAGAGCGAGAGAGTACCATAAACAAACTCCGTATGTTTCGCGAGGCGTTACCAAGACAATATTCACAGGACGAAAAAAATAAAGGAATACAAATACATTTTTAGTTGTTTTATTTGAAAAGACATCAAAGGGTCTGTTTACGTTGTAAACGGGGGACGAAAAATTGACAATGATGAAAAAAAAAATTGTATAGTACGGTGTGTGAGTCATCCGTACCAGATGGAATGAACCTGATGATAAAACTCACCTCACCTCCTTGTTGTATGTTCCACCACGGGAAATATGGCTACCCTAACACTTCCAAAGCACAATACACGTTTATAGCACTGCACATCACATTCACTTCTCCACATGCACTAAACACAGCACATATATATCAAAGAACCAAGACAAAATGCAAAATATTCCGAGAAAATTCAAGATACACCCTACTCCCACCGAGACGTTGTCTGAACTGACGTCTCTCCCCGGATTGGACATGCACGCATGCGCACTAGGTATTGTTATTGCTAGTATAGATATCAAATATATATTAGAATGATCTTTTCGCTCAGTAGCTAAATATAAGTTGCCATCTTGAAAAGTTGCAATATTTTGCAATATTATTTTAGTGTATGGTAGTTTCAACTTTAAAGAAATGTTTATTTAATGATATCAAAATATATATTAGATATCAAATATATATGAGAAGTATCTTTTCACTCAGTAGCTAAATTCAAGATGCCATCTTGAAAACTATTATTGTTATTATTGTTAGACTTTCTTATAGTTTTTTTTTTATTATTATTATACTGGTATTACTATTTATTCAATCCCTACACTTCAGGTTCAAATATATAGTATATTCTGTATTTAATTATGTTTATTTTTACTATTTCAAGTACTTGTTATTTACTTGTAATTATACTATAACCCAGGAAAAATTTATATTATTTTTAAGTAATATTTAACATTTCATTAGTCCTTAAATTAATGAAATTTGATCCTCAGCAACTCATTCGGATGAGATGCAGTATCATAAAATTAACAAATAAGGGAACTTATCATCAGAACTCTCTGGCTATTTTAGTTAATTTTTCAATTTAATAAAATCTAGTCTATTAAGCAGTTTATTAATCCTAAAAAAATATTTAGAAAATTTATAAAAGAAAAATAAATTAAGGGATTTATATAGAGGCCGAACGAACAATCGGGTGATCAGCTGTTTTATGTAAACAACCTGACATGTGATAGACTGACGCGACTTGTCCTATACGTGCCCTATGAAGAAAAAACTTCAAAATTAAATTTGTGCTTCTTAAATATGTTTCATAAACTTGTAGCATGCATGTTGAATGTTTCAGAAGCTCGCAGAGCGGGCATTGTAGAAAAAATAGCCGTTCAAGCCCTGAAATCAGTTAATCGTCCCGAAATGGCACCTGCTAAGTCCGAATGGAGTATCAACGCCAGTGTACTTAATATATTCCGGGATATGGATTATAATAGATCGGTGATAACCATAGTTGCTCATGAAGATTATATTGGTGAGCGTGTTTGGCATTGGATTTTCTAATAACTTTATAGTAATGCTAAATCAGGTTGTTATTAGATGTGGTTTTCTTCATGTACGGCCCCCTTTTACCCTGTAGGAGGACGCGGACAGTTACCCCTAGAACGGTTGCTTCTTAGACAGTTACCCCTTGGACAACTGTCCCTAATTCTTACTTCAAAAGCGGACAAATGCTCCTTGATAGTGTTGAAGTGAAATCTATAATTAATAACTAATAAATGAACATAAGGTTAGATAACAATAGATATGAAAAATAAAACTTAATAGTTTTTACTCTGTATTGTATATTGAATGGGCAATTGTCCTAGGAAGCAGTTTTCCTAAGAGACAATAGCCTAGGGACAATTGTCCTATGGGCAGTTCTCATATTATACGTTACAACCTGCTCAATGAGGTGTCCACCGTGGCGTAGTGGTAGTGCTTGCGACTTTGATTCCTCAGGTCAAGGGTTTGCAGCCCACCACGGTCGGCGGTTAGAAAGTGCTTATGCTCATGGTAACGGTCACACTTGCCAAAGTCCTTGGCAAGGAGGCACCGTCATTTCCCTTAGTAGGAAAGGGAGTCTGTGACGTAAAATTGATCACACGCAAACTTCTTGATGGGTTTACCTCAGTATTAGAGTTGAGATGTAGGTAAACGAATAAGATAGGTAATAGTAATTTGGTATGATTTAATTACTTTTGTTCTGCTTTTATGTCAATGAGATTAAGTGGATTAAATAGGCTCTCTTAGATTCTGCTCGAAGTGACTAGACTGTTAAGATGGCAAAATCAAACTCAGGAAATAATGAAACTCATACGTAAATATGTAAAATATAAAAATTTTGTAAACGTGGGATTGAAATATTTATTTGGTTTGATTTTCATCTCTTGTAGGACACTGCAATGTACTTGTAGAAGGGAATAGTGAATTGATTATGGTAATTCGATCGTACATGTCTGTGAATGTGATTGTTGGAAGTTCTTTTCTAGGCTTTGTGAGCAGTAGAATTGCAAATTTTTATAACATGATCCAGACCTCAAGATTGTGTATATATTTTTCCATCATTGACCCCAGTTCTTAATATTTATACACTTGAGCCTACTGAAATCGAGATATAAGGCACATCGCTCCCATTTTTTCAGCCTCAAATGTACTTATTTAATTGAAAGTTGACATTTTCTTAATACTCTTACTATGACAGTGTCTTGGGCCTATTTATTATATGATATATACTATTGCAAGATTTTTATTTTCTTTCTGATGTTAGATTTAGGAGAAATACAGTAATTTTCAGTTTGTAGGGAGAATCTTAAATGTGTTTAATGAAAATAGTATAGCTGTGAGTGTATATGTATGTACAGTGTAAAACAAATTGCTGCTTTATTCAAATTAAATAATTTGTTTATGATAGAAGATTAAACAAATTGTGTATTTATGCTAATGTCTATCATGAACATATTCTGTACCCAGTCAGTTGATCCAAGATCAAATTTCATATATCATTAATTTTATTCGAAATAAATAATTTTTAGTACTGTATACTTTTCAGTGAAAATATCTTAAGCAAGATTTGATATCTATTTTGCTTTATTTGTTGGTAACGGTAGTCTGTGGTAACCAAATGGTTTAAATCCTCAACTTGGGAGTTGACATATCCAAGATCGAGCCCACAATGGGATACTAGGAAGGGCATCCATCCTTAATTTTGTACCCACACTCAGTCTTTGTCCACCTTCATAATGAGAACTAAAGTTGACACATAAAACGAGGATTATTTATTTATTCCTGGGTATGGTCGCCATTGCAAAGTGGTACTGAGCGTAACTTTGATACCTCAAGTCGTTGGTTCGATCCGTCATGGTCTGAGGTTAGAAAGGATATTCAGTCAGGGTAACGATTGCATTTGCCAAATCCAAAGTCCTAATTAAGGCAATGCCCAGCCCTTAATAGAATAGGAAGTCATTGATGTAAAGCCAGATTATGGTGTATTATATTTAAGATTCATTGGTAATTTTTAACTTTTGATCTATTTTTTTAGGTTCTTGTGTTGAAGCAGCATGTACAGCAGCTTACAAATTAATTGATTTAAGTTGTCATGAAGGGGTGCATCCAAGACTTGGAGCCGTTGACCTTGTTCCATTTCATCCTATTAGCGAGAACGTTTGCCTCGAGTCCCTTGGGCAAGTGGCTTTGGGTAAGTACTCATATTGCTGTTGTAGTTGTAAATTTCATCATTTTATTACTTTGTAAAATTATTATATACAAGAATTAACTTCTCTCTTTTCCCTATATATGAAAAATTTTATAAATTTTTTGTTTAAGAGAGGTAAGTTGAGTTTGAATATTTTCATACTTTCGTTCGATTCCAAGGATTTTCGGAAACAGGAATAACAAATCTGTGCAACTTAGTAATCCATTTTACCAATCAGCACATTACATTACTAAATTAACTTTTCTTGGAGTTTAGCTAGTCTATATGAGATAGAAAAAAAAATTAGTTTATGATCAAAGTTGTGCTTCTTGACGTAAGTCTATGTTTCTTATTTCCAAATGTTTGTAAGAGCTTTTCTGAATACATCTTTATGTCAGATGTTTCTCATTATGTGTGACATCAGTAGCTGAACATAGTTTTATATATTTTATATGAAATTGTTTTATTTGCTCTTGCATGCCGGTGTTGGATGAGAGAGAGTTCTGTTATGTATGTGGTAATTTGCCACAATAAGAGGTCTGAGTAGGGTTTTTTGTCACTATAATAAAAAAAACCCAATTTGTGGTTGTTGTAGTAATCTCGAGTGAAGATGTTTGTAAAGCAGAATAACGAACAAAGCAATCATTGGTCATACCTAGATAGAACAGTAGTAAATATGAAGGACTAAATGATAAGACTGTATTCAGACGCTCCCCTACTTACGAACAAGTTAGGTTCCAGAAGTTCATTTGTAAGTATAAATGCTCTTCGCTGTAAGGTATCATCCCTTTTTCTTTTCTATCGCTGCTCTGATGAGTTGGCGAGTTGCATCCCTCCCCACTGCCGTGGCCACGTAACACTCGCCACGCGGCCTCATCTCACAGGTACTTTGTGAAGATTTGTTGCTCACGGATTGATCGGTTCAGCGACTGCTTCTTCCCATCTACCTCCAGACTCTGGAACTCTCATCCTCCGGTCTTTCCAAATTCTTATAACCTATCTTCATTCAAAAGTGGATCTATCGTCATCTCAGGGCCTAATTCTCCATATCTCTAGGTCCTCAGTAATATGACTATTTTTGCAGTCTGTCCTTTCCCTTTATGTATCCATTACCTCATCTCTGCCTTGTCCATAAACTTTTTCTTTTCCTTCGTCTTATTGTCTTCTCATGCCCAGGCCTTTATTGATGAGGGCAGTTTTTGCCTGTCCCAGTGTCATACTCATAAAAAAAAAGTAGTGTTTAGGTAAAAAAAAAGTACTGTACTGTACGGTACTTCAGCTAATGACACTTAACTATTACATAAAACATAAAGTATACAGTATGAATGATTTCAAAAGTAATAATAATGTAATAATACAGTACTGTACAGTATTGCATACAATAATACATGGGTAGATAATGGGCAGGTTTTTGTTCATATCTGCGAATGTGTTGTATTTATATATATATATATATATATATATATATATATATATATATATATATATATATATATATATATATATATATATATATATACACAGTAATCCCACGCTATATCGCGGTTCACCTATCGCGAATTCAGTACATCGCGTTTTATTTTTTGGCGAGGTTTTTTTTCTAGATATATGCAAAAATATTAAAAAAATAAAAATGTTCAGTATTTTCATTATTTTATTGTAATAAAAAAAATTTCATTATTTTATTGTAAAAAAAATTTATTTCCAAGCCTAAGAATAATAAAACAGTAAGAAATAGTGAAAAAACATAAATTTGAACATGTAACTCTGCACCATAGAAAGAACGATACCGGTATCAGCGTTTCGGAAAACCCAAAGGGTCACACCTACGTGAGCTAGCATATATTAAAATTTCCAGTAGCTTCATATTTTATTGATAAAAAAATTTATTTCTTAGCCTAAGAATACTAAAACAGTAAAGAACATAAATAATCACAGTATTACACCATGTAAAATTCGATACCTGTATCAGCGTTTCGGAAAACGAAAAGGGTCGCACCTACGTGAGCTAGTACATATTGAAATTTTCATTATTTTATTGATAAAATAAGTATTTCCTAGTCTAAGAGTAAAAAAACAGTAAAAAATAGTAAAAGACATAAATTTAAACATATACACTCACAGTATTGTACCATGTGAAATACTGTACGATAGCGTACACTGTATTGGTGTCTTGGAAAACGCAAAGGCTCGCACCTACGTGAGATAGTTCATGGAATGCTATTGGCTGAAAGGGTCGGAGACGACGAATCACAGACTTGTTCTTCTGGATGTTCTGTATCATGGGGTCTGATTGGCGTTTTGATTGAAGTTTGGTTCTCCCACCATCTTCCATTGTCTCGCCTCACTCGTTCAGTCTAACTGACATGTGCGCAGTTCGCGTTGTGCTTAATAATATGTTGTGCTTCAGGGGTTGGGTTTTTTCGATAACAGTCTCCTATGCCTCAAAAGGCCCCTCTCTAATTTCAAGCGGCTCTTGCAGATCTTCTTTAACGTGTGATTTACAAAAGATTTCCTCTACTGGAGGAGCATCAGTATCATTTCCTTTGCCTTAACAGACTCCTCTTTAATTTTAAGCGGCTTCTGCAGATCTTCTTTAATGTGTGATTTACAAGAGATTTCCTCTACTGGGGGAACATCAGTATCGTTTCCTTTGCCTCAACAGACTCCTCTTTAATTCAGGTGGCTTCTGCATATCTTCTTAAACGTGTGATTTAAAAGAGATTTCCTCTACTGGGGGAGCATTAGTGTCATTTTCACAGTTTTCAGTGCCATCCACCTCCATCATAGAAGGAGAAGGAACACAATTGGTTTCTGAAGATTGACCTGAATTGAGACCAGTTTGTACAAAGTCCAAAGTATACTGTATTTCAAAACATCACTGATAGGATACTTGGCCTCTCCACTTCCATATTTTTCATAATGATCAAGGGTTTTCCTATGTACTGTATATTCAATTCACTTCATAACTGAGCCACGAGGAAATCGAAGAACCTGACCTTACACTCGAACGTCTGGCAGCCCTGTATGAACACGTGAAAGCACTCCAACAACTCTCACAAGAACATGATGATAATATGGTTCGTTCGGTGACCTTTTGCAACCTTCTCGACGATGCCATGTCATTACCACCTCATTCACGGTAAGTTTACCTATCACTTTCCTATAAATTTATGCTTGCACGCTGTTATTAATAAAGTAAAGGGTGGTTTGTTAACAGTACAGGGAGGTTTGTACAGTAAACGTAAAAAGAAATATAAAATACCTATGTACATATAGGGTGATCCTACATCACGGAAATTAACCTATCGCGGTCGGTCCCGGAACCGAACCCCCGCGATAAACAATATATATATATATATATATATATATATAGAGAGAGAGAGAGAGAGAGAGAGAGCTTGTTTTTAATGAAGGAGGCTAATTCGTTTGCAGTATTAGAAAGATATGATTTGTCTTTCAGCATACTGTATTTTGATACAGAACTGGCCTTGAGATCATATATTATCTTTTTCCATAAGCCAATAATAATCTTGTATTTAGGCCTGGACTAATCCCATCAAAGAATACACTTTGCAGTTATGTAGTCCCTTATAGCTTTATAATGTAACTTCGGGGTTTAATTGCCTTCGATCTTGAATGATTCGGTTTAAAAAAAATTTTTATTTCCAAAACATTATCTGGTTTTCACGTTTTAGAACTCAAATGGCAGACCATGTGGCACATTGGCCACGCAGCTACCATGCAGGCCCGAAAGGGTCTCAGGTACAGCATAGCTGCCGCTCATTGCAAATCTCTGCACAAATTTTCAGTGCCTTGCATTGAATTTTATTTTGTTTCATTGTATTTTTGTAGTAATACTAATAAATAAACCGCCAAGGGACCAAAGAAGGTGAGTAATATCCCAAAAGCAAAATGAAGAATGGTTAGAGCTCTGATAGAAGTGATAATAGAAAACATAGCCAGACATGGAACTGGTGTTCTTGTGGGTGATTTGCCAAAAAGTTTGATATGGCAAAATTAACAAGCTGTATTTTTCTCAAACATAAAGATGCGATCTAGGGGACCTGCTGTTGCAAAAGAAGCAATAGTTATTACTAAACAAAGATAGCGTAGAATTGAATAACATTTTTCCCCTTCCCTTTCTCCACCGCACAGCCAAAGTGAATTTAAATTTTGTTCTATAGCTTATCAATTTGTAAAATGTTTATTCTCTTCATGTTATATTTAATTATTTTCATTGCTTTTGTATATGAATTTATGCATGAAGTACTGTTACAAAGATTTAAAATAAGCAAATATCTGTGGTACGAGAACGGATTACCCTGTAATTCATTTTATGCTGATTTTTAAGGGAAAACCTGCTTTGGTTTTCAAACTTTTTGGTTTCTGAACTACTATCAGGAAAAAATTATGTTTGGAAACTAAGATTCCACTGTATAATTAAAAGTTGGAGAAGATTTGGTTGTGAACAAATCAATTGATATAAAATTAGGTATGTCAAGAATTGTTTCACTGAGTAAGGGCAGACTTGATAGAAGTGCAAAATTTCTCTTTAGCGGTAACACAGGCCAACATTTTTGAGTGGCAGATATATCTAAGAACTTGTGACACATTCCCATGGATAATATTTTGAGGTATAACATTAAAAATAAGCATGTTTTAAAAGTCAGAATAGAGATGCAATGACATTGTTTATGCTTGTAACTTGTTCAGTCACTTTGCTGTATATTCTTAAGTACCTCGCAGTCTACTTTCAAATCACAAATGTAGTTTGAGTTTAGAAAAGTGAGTTAGTGAATTCTCTTACAATTTTCCTATACTACCACCTTTAAGTACTTTGGAGAATCTTATGTTGTCTTTGATATTTTGAAACCTTTTGGTTGGGTACTGCATAAGACCTTATTGACCAAGTGTCTTCCTTAATCTTTTTATTGGCATTGTTCATATCCGATTCTTTTTCAACTGTTCATTAAACTTACTTAGTAAGTTGTGAACCATTGGTTACTGGCTTTCAGACTCAGTACCCTTGATTACCTGAATTTTTTAACCTGAATTTTCAATTGGGGTTTATAGCATACAGTATTCTAAAATGTTAATAATATAGCTTCTTCTTAGTTTTCTTTGCATAAGTAGCTGAATGTACGAAAGTCGTTTCAGATATAATGATATCAGACTTTCCATTTCTATTTTGGCAATTAATTTGACATTTACTCTATTTCTGTAAGACCTCGTCTTAGTCAAAACAGCATATTTGCTTTAAAAAAGTTTTGAGAGCTCCTGTCGTGTGCTAATATTTATTTTCTGAGACCTTCTTTTACTGGAGTCTTTTTCTTCACCGTGTAAATAATTTTTTCCTGCTGGGTGGGTTCCATGTTAGTTTATTATCTTACAGGATTGAGTTTTTGTTTGGAATAAAGAAATAAAACTCCTCTAGAAGTCTTCAGATGACCTTGATCATATTCTTTATTAACTTTGGCAACTAAATTTTACAATCTTTGGGAGAATTGAATACATATATTCAGACACTTCCCTACTTACAAACAACCGAGTTATGAACATTCACATATACACAAAAAACAACCCATTATCTACCCATGTATTAATGTATGTATTACTGTGTACTGCATTATCACATTTAGTATTACTGGATTAAAATTCATCAATACTGTATGCTTTATATTTTATGTAGTAGAGTGTCTTTTTAGTCCAAGTATTGTACAGTGTAGCATATGTATGTACTGTACAGTCGTCTTTTTTTTTTACCTAAACTGAACTTATGAACAATTCTGCCTACAAATGGACTTCTGGAACATAACTCGTTTGTATGTAGGGGATTGTCTGCATATATTTTTTTTTAATTATCATGTGCAACGAATCTTCTTAGAATATTCTAGAAGTTAAAAGTTACTGCCATATCAGAACAGAATAGAACTCTGAAGTTGGCAACCAGATAATAGGTGGTGAACTGAAGGTAATCTTATCATGTATAACAAAGCCATAAGATTTTATAATATTAGTTTTTTGACAGTCTTGAAGCTGACATAATATTTAACTAATTAAACATATTTAAGAAAAAGGCCTTGATTTCTCCAAAATATAATTGCAACTTAATTACCTAGCTAAACAGCACTTGATAATTATCTAAAAATTTCTGTCTGCACGTTAAAATAGTATGCAATTTGACCGCATGAAACTTCAGAATGTAAAAATTTCCATCTGCATGTTGAAAAAGTTTACAAATTTGCTGTATAAAACTTTTTAAAATGTAAAAATCTCTATCAGTATATTGAAAAAGTTTACAATTTTGCTGCATAAAACTCTGCAAAATGTAAAACTTTCCTTATGCACATTGAAAGTTTACAAGTTGACAGCATATAACTTTAAATGTAAATATTTCTATCTACATTTTCGAAAAGTTTTCAATTTTACTACATAAAAACTCTTGACTATCTATTTTTTTCAGCTGACCAAGGTTATGTAGTATTGCAAAGATAAAAAAAAGTTGGGAGAATAGTATATTATGAACTTAAAATGAAAAGGTGTTACAAGGACACTTTTTTTTGTACATTAAAAATATTACATAAGAAATTATGCAAATATCACGAGACACATTTGAATAATTTCATTAAGCTTACTACACAGTGCACAAGTATTATTCAAAATGCAAGCGTCAGGCAAATTTGATCTTTCAAAGCGTAAGTTTGTAACATAAACTACCGTAGTTTAAAAGCTAACAAGAAGTTGCGGTTTTGACATTGATTAAATACACACTTAAAGTTAGGTAATACTTAAGAGTTGTATTCAAAGAAGTAATATTAAACTACAATTGAAGTTATATATGTGTACAAGAACAGTGTGTGCTTTATTCCAAACATGATATAGGATTTTCTTATTGTTGTCAGTTGCCAATTCCAAAGCCATGAAGCCCTTTTAGGATTTAAACGTATTAGAGAAAGTTGCATTACTAAAAAAATAAAAAAAATAAACAATGATTAAGTGTATTTTGTAAATGTACTCTGGTGTAGGGGGAGGAAAGGAGTCCTTTTTTTAAAGTCATTTCATGAAATAGGAAAAAAAGAAATATCATTGGGGGCAATAAAGAAAAGATTCCAACATGCATAGTCCCTTCATTTTGTAGGAATTAACTAAGAGGGCTTAGTTAATGAGAGACGGCATTACCTCCCTCCATGACTCTCTCTTAGGGGTATGCAGATGTGAATCTAGGTAAAAAGTCACAGGAATAAGTCTTAGCCTGACCTGAGCTAATCTGACAGTTTTACCTTCAACATTTTATCCTAACCGTAATTGAGACATTTCTGTGACTCATTACCAGCCATGGTCAATGCCCGTCATCTCGAGTTTTCTCTTATGGTTGTGGCTACCGTTTTTGTGTCCGTGGGATGTGGCATTGTTAAAAGAAAAGAAGAAGGAATTAAGAATATGGCACTCAAAGAAAAGTGAAAGAAACTTTGTGTGTAGTATTTTGACGGCTGTTGCGCTTGCGTACGTTTCATACTTCATTTTAGAGTTTTGTATGAGTTCAGTGTAATTACAAATATGAATTGACTGGTTAAGTCAGAAACCTACATGTTTGCAATAAAGCGAAACAAATTGATTCATACTGTTAAAAGAATTTTTTCTTCTGTTAATAGTTTGCGGTTGATTAACATTTGAGAAGTACGTACAAAAGCATTACCTAACTTATATACAAGAAGTATTATCCTCAGATTATTTATATAACCCAAGTATTATTCTTAACTCTGTGGCAAGGCTGCACTTAAATGGCACAAATAATAATTCACAAGTGATGAATTTTTTTTTCTGTTCAAAATTCATCTCGTCTTCTTTACTCATATTCCATTCTACGTTTTTTCTTTTTTTTAATATTAAAACTTGTTTGCTCCATTTTTACAGTCTTCAGAGGTTATAGTTTTGTATGATCTTATGCACCTGTATGGCATTTTTGGCACTGTCCATTAGATAAAAAAATATTATCCAAAACAGAACACAAGTAACATTCGCACATTTAAAAAATTCTTACGTTTTATTATGCCCAAGTCCTTTAATATATACTACAATCATATATGGCTGTCAGATACGTATATAGAAATATACGTTCTTGAATATCTGAATACTGGTAAAACATAATGTGCGATACATAAATTCTCATATTTACGTATTTTTCGTTAAACTTTAGTGGTAAAATATATAGAATAAACAATAATAAATGTTGAGTATCCTTCATGTTTTCATATGTATATTCTAACTGTATGCAAAATGAATCATTATAATGTTTAGTTTATACTCATGAATATTTGCTCAATAACTACAATACATTTCTTTAAGATTCTGTATTTATAAGGTAAATATTTTCTAACCGTGTTAACAAATTATAAGTTAATTAATTTATGTAAAGTACTTTTTAGCTCTAATATGAAATGATATGATAGCAATTACTCTACTTTCAAGATAAATTCTGAAAGTAAAATACATGTTTTAGAAATATCTCTTACTTCTCAATGGTTTAGATAATACCATACTGTACATTTGTCTTTTACCTGAATATTCTTTTTGATTCTAATTACTGGGTAGTATAAACACACAGTTACTGTCTAGTTTATACATACAGTTACTGGGTAGTTTATATATGCAGTTAATATGCACTTTAGATATACAGTTCACATTGAAGACTGCTTGTTGAATCATCTATATTTTCTTGTGAAGTGTAGCCATGCCACAAAAGTTAATTTTGAACAGCTGTTAAGCTACTAATTTATAAATGACTAGACTATCTTCTGCATGGAGGGTAACATACAGGACAGGAAAAGCGGTATATTACACAAATGCTTCACACACATTGAACATTCAACAACTTCCGAATTAAGGCAGGTTTTAAGTTTGTTCATTATCACATAAAAGTACACTCGTGTCCCCCTTTTTTACATTTCTACCTCATATAAAAAGCCCATTCACCGAACGGTAATTCTTTGACAACAAAATCTGTAATGGACTTGCATAAAATTATGTTACGAGTCAACATCTGTACAATAAAATATCTCTTATGAAAGCAATTAAATTCTTCTACTATGGCCAGGTATTATGTCTTTGTCAAATAAACAAACGCAAAAAAAAGAAGAATAATTCCGCTTTTGCGTGTTTATAAATTATATACACAGTTACCGATAGCATCTATAATAATAAACTCCAAGTTCTACAATAACTATTTCTTCCATATAAATAAACAATAATGGGATTTTTGAAACAGTATTTTGAGACCTTATCCTCATAGAGGTCACACTCGAATAAATCTAAAACTCTTTTTTTGAGCTTTTTTTGTAAGATTAAAGTATATATGTTTAATTTGGACATTTTTTTCAATCAAAAATAACAGCTAAACATGACACAACATCCAACATGAGCTCCTTTTTGGTATATTTTTTCTTGCCACTGCTCTTCTTCTTGGTTTTGGTTTGGGATTCCGCATTAAGCAATCCAGTGGGGTTGTGCTGGCGAGAGATAGCCATTGTGCCAAGATGTGGTTCCAGCTTGGCAGGCACTGAGATGGGTGTGTGACCTGAGATCCTTGTAGCTAGGTAGTTGAACTCATCGGCTGTCAGAAGACTCGAAGTCTGCTGCAACTGTTCGTTTGTCATTGTCAAGAACCTTATGTAATAGAGGAGATTACCCAAAACGTCTCTTCGATTTTCTGTCGTCAGAGGCAGCATGCGTCTCTTGCATTCAGCTGTCGACCATCTCTGCACCGCACGAAACAGGAGCAGTTCGTTGCTAACATTAAGAGTGGATCTTCTCAAGATGAGCTCGAGCGTGTTGCGATCCAGCTCTTCGAGGGAGTCGGAGGCCAGCACACATTGCGTGGCTCTGTCAATGATCTCCAAGCACACATTGTAAAGGTCACTGCAGCAGGCAGTGGGGTCTTGGAATTCGGCTTCATCTGACAGCTCCTTTAACTGAGTCATACTGTGAATAGTGTGTTGCGACACATCCACCAGCTGGGTGTTTTCTGCCCCGAAGATTGCATCATCATCTGACTGCGTTGCGTCCATAATTTCAGCGCTGGGGGCAGAGGGTGCATTTGTAATAACGGACTCCTCGGATGTCTGTGGTGATGGACAGTATCGCCATGTGTGCTGAAAAACCTTCAGTACGTTTGACACACTCAGGTTTTTGCCAATGTATTCCACGCACTGTTCTGCTAAGTCTGGACATAGGTACTGGATGGCAACTTGCAATGTGATGAGTGCGCTGTCCATACTTTGGATCTCACACTCGCAACGGTAAAGCCACCTGGAAATGAAAAATATGTGTGAATTGTACACATAGAGGATGTCATTTCGTTACTTCTGTAAAACTACTTGCTTTGGCATTATTTGGAAACCATTGCATGTATGTCCCTATTATAAACACAATATGGTATCAAATGGAGGCTAAGTGTGTATTTTTACCCATTATGACAGGATTGATTTTAACATAGTTGGTGAAATAAAAATGTTGTGGAAATAAAAATGTTGGGGTGTCTTTGTATGAAACTTACTTCAAGAGATTCTGAAATCCTTTAGGATCGTCAGGTATGTCATAGATCTTTTTGTGGCTGTTAGCAAAAGACCCATGAAAGAGTGTTCTGAAGTACTGATTGCTTGCAGCGAGTACCCATGAATGAGCCGGCACACGTTCTCTATAGCCATTATGCCCCACCATCAGAATCACATCACTTCCATCTTCGTTTTCAAAGAGGTTGTAAGATCTGTGAAGACAATAAAAGTCATTAGTGAGAGAAAGAAGTATCCCCATAATTGCCTATGAAACTATTAATTGATAACAAGCTCTATTCCAGAAGACTTTAAAACATGGCTTTGCCTTTACTTAACGCTATAATTTTCAGGTTTAAGTTTGAGTTAATCATAATATACAGTGTTTAAAATTACCTTTTGTAAGGATTTCATATGAATAGATATTACGTGTTCTTAAGAGTAAAAGCACGACGTTTAAAGTCTGGGTTATGTTTAAAATGGCGCATATGTACAGTTTCTATACTTTAAAATGAAACTTTTGCAGATCATAACAAACACATTAATTATATGTAATGTACAGAACACTATGTACTGCATTTATTTATTTGTACTTTTAATGTTCTTTACTTTTTTAACCATTGTAAGTAAAGCATTTTCAGGAAATAGAAATCTTATTAAAGCTCTTCCAATACTGTGCACAATACTGTATAAGAGAAATGTCCCGTACCAGAATAATGAATGAGAATAATTTTGAAAAGTAATTTTTTTTCCCCTTCTCGAGCATATTGGTTCAGGAGAGTATTTTAAAAAGAACTGCGGTCTTAATCGTGCCATTTTATTCCTCCTCCAATATACAGGCATTTTGTGATTATAGACCTTCTTGAATTCATGAGGGGTTTTCACTCTACTAACTCTCAAATGGTCTTAATTTAAACCCAGCAATATCGCCTTCTAGACACTCTGTAGTCTTGACTTTATAAGCTCAAAAACCTGGCATTGCTTTTGCTTCCTTGTAAGGTGAAGTTTTTTAAGGCTTAAGATATCCAGAGTATGGAAGTCTTCATCCATCTGAAAATATCTGCTGGAGCACTTATCCATTCTCCATACCGAGTTCACCTAAACTTTTCTGTAGGTTTGTCCACACCCTCCTCATCAGCGCTTGCTGCCCCAAAATTTCACAGTCACATTGTGTAATGAATAAAGCTGAAAGTGCCTGAGCGCAGGCACTGGAAACCAAACTCCAAGTTGTACTTTTATCTTTCTATCTATCTATCTATCTATATACATGAGCCATTTTTCCCCTTATAGGGGAGTGACTGAGACAGGGTAATAAAATGGTCTATCGCGTTGGGAAGAGAAAATAGAAAGGAATGGATTCCCAGTCGACTCTTACAACACATGGGAACTCGGAGGACGAATTCTAGCCTCTCCCCCTGCTCTTTTACAGCCTACTGAATATACGCTCTCCTATGGCCAATATTGTCAAGGCACTGTGGCATATTCTTATGGTCTTGTCCTCAATCTAAGTCCATCAGCATAATTTCCTTTTGAGGTGAGGCCTTCTCGTTTTTTTTTGTCAATTTTGTAGCTTTTAGCAAAGCTGACCTTTTAGTAGTCTCCATGGCAAAATGGTTGCATCCGCGACTCTGAGGCGGCAGGTCGAGGGTTCGCGCCCCGTCACGGACTGAGGTTAGTAAGGGCATACACTCAGGCTAACGATTACTGTACATCTGCCAAAACAAGTCCTTCGCAAGAAGGCAACCGTCCCAGCCCTTAGTAGAAAAGGGAGTTCGTGACGTAAATCCGAAACCAACCACAGCTGACCCTTTACCTGCCATGAGAAATTTTGCTTATTATTATGGATCTTTGTCGTTGCCGAGTGGAAATGGTTGAAATTCTGCACGATATCATTCGCTCCTTTTCCAGCTTCATGCTGTAGAGTCGGTTCTAATTTGGGTTCCAAGTCAAAGAATTTTCTTAGGTTTTCCTGTAGGCCACAATATTAGTGGAACAGGCTTGCTTTGGGTCCATGATGCTCTAGGTATTAGAGAATAAATGAGCAAATCTGGGTTTCTGAGATACGTTATAATGTAGTTGGAGTCGTGAGGAGAGCACGACAAAATTTAAGAAATAAAAGTCTGAGATGCTGTGAAATTCAAACTAAAGTGTTTCATATTAAATTTGTTTTCACGAGAGAAAATACTTATTAAGGTAACAATAAAAATTACATTAACTTAAAAAGAAATAGGTCATATCCATTAACTGCAGCCTTTAGGTACCTAT
>JAXCGZ010002426.1:55000-58578 GCA_037179515.1 Halocaridina rubra | reverse complement strand
TATATATATATATATATATATATATATATATATATATATATATATATATATATATATATATATATATATTATATATATATATATATATATATATATATATATATATATATATATATATATATATATATATATATATATATATATATATATATATATATATATATATATATATATATATATATATATATATATATATATATATATATATATATATATATATATATATATATATATATATATATATATATATATATATATATATATATATATATATATATATATATATATATATATATATATATATATATATATATATATATATATATATATATATATATATATATATATATATATATATATATATATATATATATATATATATATATATATATATATATATATTATATATATATATATATATATATATATATATATATATATATATATATATATATATATATATATATATATATATATATATATATATATATATATATATATATATATATATATATATATATATATATATATATATATATATATATATATATATATATATATATATATATATATATATATATATATATATATATATATATATATATATATATATATATATATATATATATATATATATATATATATATATATATATATATATATATATATATATATATATATATATATATATATATATATATATATATATATATATATATATATATATATATATATATATATATATATATATATATATATATATATATATATATATATATATATATATATATATATATATATATATATATATATATATATATATATATATATATATATATATATATATATATATATATATATATATATATATATATATATATATATATATATATATATATATATATATATATATATATATATATATATATATATATATATATATATATGTTATATTAGACGTCAAGAAGAAGGGGAGTAGAGGGGAGAATAACTTCTCCCCAGTTTTCCTTCCTTGATGTCGGCTACCCCCCAATTTAAGGGGGAAACAGCCAAGGTATATGTATGTATATTATATATATATATATATATATATATATATATATATATATATATATATATATATATATATATATATATATATATATATATATTATATATATATATATATATATATATATATATATATTATATATATATATATATATATATATATATATATATATATATATATATATATATATATATATATATATATATATATATATATATATATATATATATATATTATATATATATATATATATATATATATATATATATATATATATATATATATATATATATATATATATATATATATATATATATATATATATATATATATATATATATATATATATATATATATATATATATATATATATATATATATATATATATATATATATATATATATATATATATATATATATATATATATATATATATATATATATATATATATATATATATATATATATATATATATATATATATATATATATATATATATATATATATATATATATATATATATATATATATATATATATATATATATATATATATATATATATATATATATATATATATATATATATATATATATATATATATATATATATATATATATATATATATATATATATATATATATATATATATATATATTTATATATATATATATATATATATATATATATATATATATATATATATATATATATATATATATATATATATATATATATATATATATATATATATATATATATATATATATATATATATATATATATATATATATATATATATATATATATATATATATATATATATATATATATATTATATATATATATATATATATATATATATATATATATATATATATATATATATATATATATATATATATATATATATATATATATATATATATATATATATATATATATATATATATATATATATATATATATATATATATATATATATATATATATATATATATATATATATATATATATATATATATATATATATATATATATATATATATATATATATATATATATATATATATATATATATATATATATATATATATATATATATATATATATATATATATATATATATATATATATATTATATATATATATATATATATATATATATATATATATATATATATATATATATATATATATATATATATATATATATATATATATATATATATATATATATATATATATATATATATATATATATATATATATATATATATATATATATATATATATATATATATATATATATATATATATATATATATATATATATATATATATATATATATATATATATATATATATATATATATATATATATATATATATATATATATATATATATATATATATATATATATATATATATATATATATATATATATATATATATATATATATATATATATATATATATATATATATATATATATATATATATATATATATATATATATATATATATATATATATATATATATATATATATATATATATATATATATATATATATATATATATATATATATATATATATATATATATATATATATATATATATATATATATATATATATATATATATATATATATATATATATATATATATATATATATATATATATATATATATATATATATATATATATATATATATATATATATATATATATATATATATATATATATATATATATATATATATATATATATATATATATATATATATATATATATATATATATATATATATATATATATATATATATATATATATATATATATATATATATATATATATATATATATATATATATATATATATATATATATATATATATATATATATATATATATATATATATATATATATATATATATATATATATATATATATATATATATATATATATATATATATATATATATATATATATATATATATATATATATATAGATATATACATTGATAGATAGCTAGATAGATCGATCGATTGATCTATCTATCTATCTATCGGTCAATCTATCTATCTATCTTGTCTAGTCTTGTCTAGTCTTGTCTAGTTTAGTCTAGTCTAGTCTAGTCTTGTCTTGTCTTGCTTTGCCTTGCCTTGCCTTGTCTTGCCTTGCCATGTCATGTCATGTCATGTCATGTCATGTCATGTCATGCCTTGTCTTGTCTTGTCTTGTCTTGTCTTGTCTTGTCTTGTCTTGTCTGCGGCTGGGCTGGGCTGGGCGATCTTATCTATATATGTGTATTTATGTATATATATATATATATATATATATATATATATATATATATATATATATATATATATATATATATATATATATATATATATATATATATATATATATATATATATATATATATATATATATATATATATATATATATATATATATATATATATATATATATATATATATATATATATATATATATATATATATATATAT
>JAXCGZ010002426.1:40000-50000 GCA_037179515.1 Halocaridina rubra | reverse complement strand
AAAAATTTAATCAGAAGAATCTTGTATCCTCCGCTGTCCAACTCATTCAATATCAATTTTTATATATTCTTTACTATTTTTATATATTTTATATTTTCATGCTCCAGTTGTAATCCTTAGATTTTTACAAGATTATTTGGATTATTTCATCCTATACTGTAACCTTATTTTGCTGGAGAGATTCCAGCTTCCTCACTGTATTTGTCGAGGAAGTCTACGGGGTTTACTCTCCATTTTAATACATCTAATCTGAGGCATAATACATTCTGTCATGAGATTATTCCACCTTATTTCATTTTATTTCAGTATATTATATTGTGTTCCCTCTCTCCATTTATTCTGACGTCTGTAATTCGCCTCCTTTTTTCATTTTACTCATATACAGAATCTTCCATCTTGCAATGAAGTTAATCCATGCACATTGTATTTTTTTTCTTTAATTTCTTATAGTCCATATTTATCGCCTTGCATGAGTTGTGACGTTCTCTTGTCTTTACGTAAACTTTATTCTACTGGAAGAATCTTTCCTCCTGCACAGAATATATATGCCATTTTTTTTTTTATTCAATTTGCTAGACGTTATTTTTGTATATTGACTTAGTTGTTTTTGATGCTTAAGTATAATATAGAGTGAATATAGTGACTACCATTAGTGCTTCTACCCTCTGAGGGAGGGGGCTAGAATACTTCCTCCGTGTTCCCCTGCGTGTCGTAAGAGTCGAATGAATGTGGCAGAGCGAGGGGACTGGGAATCCTCTCCTCTGTATTTTCTCATCCCAAAGAGTCAGAGTATTTTGTCTTGACTCAGCCACTCCCCTTATAAGGGGAAAATGCCTCATGTATATAGATAGATTTGCCAAGAAAATCTAAGGTATCTCCTCTTACTTTTTTATTTATTTATTTCCTGCACTGAAATAAATGATATTAAACTATTTTAGCTTTATTTTTATATAAATATTTCATATTTCTAAATGTCATTTTCTTGATAATCGAAGATCTTTATATATTTCTTTTTTTATTACCTCTCACCTGACGCATTATAATCATATTACTTGATATTTTTTTACATTCTATTTCAGCGTTTCATTTGCCATATGCTCTTCTTTATATTTTTTTTTCAGTTTCTTCTAATCTGGAAAATTCTGTTGCCATCACTCAGGCTTACTCGACTTGTTTTATTTTATCATTTTATTTTTCTAATATTCCCTAGTTTCTGAATTCATTTGTGGAAAAATTCGATCATTTTCTGTATTATCTGAAATGTGAAGTATCGCACATTTTGTACTAAAACTCTTCTTTCTTTATTTATTCATTTTCCTTACTTCATATTTGTAAAACCATTCTGCTACCCTTTATTTGCAAAGATATCCGTACCGGTAGGTCTTTACATTAACATCTTCTATTTTGAATCTTTTAATCTGGAGAGTCTCACATCCTGCGCTGGAACTCATCTCAAATGCAAATCTTGCCAAGTACGGACAATTCAAGAAGAGTTTTAACTAACTTTGGCTATTTAAACATTCACTCTGCAAATTAGATGATTGTTATCTTACAAAATCCCTGCAAGCAGCCAGTACTTTGCTGGAAGTTGGTGCAAATTGCATGGACTGTATTTGTATAATGCTTTTTAAGTTTCTCCGTTCCAAATGTGCCCTTGGGAACCAAAATGTAATATGGATTTCTGCCAAGTGTAATTATTTTTAGAGTAAACTTTTCTTTTTCAGTTTTAAGAGTTTTCCAAGTATTTTGCTCAATGTTTTTTGAGACATTCAGTGACGTTATTATCTGATTATGATGTATCATTGTGATTCGCTGAAATGGCATCCCATTATTGTTAATAAGTAATTAGTATTAGTAGATCACTGTGAACATATTTTAGTATAGTATAAATGCAGTAGAGAAGAAAGAAACTGAATGAAGTAACACGTGCTATACATTAGCAAATGTTTATGAATGGAAGTCGCATGAAGCCCTAAATCCTCTTTCGCCGTCTAGAATAATTATTTTTCCAGAAGAACTCTCCTTAGATCTCATTTGAACCCATTATGTTGATCATATCATGATGATCCTCTCTCCTGAAGGTGTGTATCCATCACCCTCTTCTGCCTCAAATTACGGGTGAGGGATATGATTAATGAAACCAACTCAGTGAGCAGATGCTAAAACAAAATATAAAAAAGAGAAATAAATGAAAAATATAAAAATAAAAATAATTTTGGGGCAATTGTATATCTTGTCAAGGATAATTGAGAAAAATGGTTTTTGAAATCCATATTGTTGTGAAATTAATTGTAAAATGGTGTAAGTTTTATGTAAAGTATTCTCTTGAAAAGTATGTCATTGGTTTTTAAGAGATCCTGCATTTGATTGAAACGAACTTTTTTTTTGTGATGTAAATAAAAATGTATACCATTGGTGGTTTTATATTATAATAGATACGTGAGAAAGATAATTTTGTGAAAGTATGTGTGTGTGTATGTGCGCTTGTGCATGTGTCTTATAAAGAAGGGAATAAAAAAAGAAATAGATGGAGATAAAAAGTTAGATAAATAGGTAGACAGATATAGAGAGAAAGCGTTTCCTTTATGCAGTACCTGTGCTCATTATATAGGTATTACCACAAATTATTTAAAAAATAACTTTTTAAAGATCTCTAGAGCTAAAAATATCACATTATCTCAATTTACTACTCCCATGCATATTTTTAAATAATATTATTCCTAAAAGTATGTAGGCCTCTCTCTCTCTCTCTCTCTCTCTCCTCTCTCTCTCCTCTCTCTCCTCTCTCCTCTCTCTCTCTCTCTCTCTCTCTCTCTCTCTCTCTCTCTCTCTCTCTCTCTCTCCTCTCTCTCTCTCTCTCTCTCTCTCTCTCTCTCTCTCTCTCTCTCTCTCTCTTTCTTTATATGTAGTGAAATAATTTCCGGTTCTACAATGGAAAGGTCGCTGAAGGCTACTCCATCGGCTTTGTGGCACTATGATTATTTTAGGCTCTCTTTTTGTCATGTATATATGAAACATCTTGATCCATATTCACGATAAATTAATTTTTATGCCAAGTGATATATATATATATATATATATATATATATATATATATATATATATATATATATATATATATATATATATATATATATATATATATGTATGTATGTATGTATGTGTGTGTGTATGCGTTTATTTTTTTTTGGTCTTGGATGCTTTGTTGGATTCTTTTTAAAACTGAATATGGTGATTATCTTCTAAGTAATTTCACAGGTGTAACGAACTAGTATATTTTTTTGTTTCTGTAGTAATTTTTGGGGGGCAAACAATAGTTATAAAAAACTTTTATTCAGACTTTTTTGTTTTTGAAGTTTGTTGTATACTTTTTAAGTCTGAAAATCTGGAATACCGATATTCTAATAAATTTTTTTCGTAGCTGAAAGAAATACTGCACATACTTATTTCTTTTTATGACAATGATAGTCATAAACACACTTTTTGTCAAATTTGTTTGAATTGGATGTTTGAAGCATACTTTATTTTCTTCTTCATTTTTTGAAACTGCCTATTTAGACCTGTAATCATAACATGCAATTATACTGATGTTGAAAAAGCTTTTCTTATTCTTGCAACATTATGAAAAGAAATTGATACTTATAATAATTCTTTTCAATCCTTTACAAAATGTTTAATATATTTCCTAATGAATCACCAGTTAATTTCTTTTGAGAATATTTTTAATCCCTTTTACTACCTACCTTGCTATTCCAAAGAGAAAGCTGAGTTGTTTGAGTGAAGCTTTTGTTTCTAAATAATCCATCTTCAAAACAACAGCTGCAAGATACCATATAAGACACAGTGTCTTCATAAATTTCTTCACGAGCAGATACAATCAGAGTTATGGCTCTTACTTCTCAACCCCCTTGGGTTGATATTCCCCAAGAATTATTTCCACAGTAGACTACCCTTTTAAGGCTACGGGGGGGGGGTGAGTTTTTGAGCAGTTTCATAGTTTGCCTTCGTTTTGTAAACGTTTGCATGTTTTGGATGACACTGAGTATGAACACTAATAACTACTTTCAAAAATTGATGCACTTGTGTAAGAAATTCTAGAATGACATATAATGACAGAAGATGACTGATTCTTCTAAGAGCATACAGAATGTCATAGCACGACAGAAGTTAGAGAGAATTAATACAAACGTCGATGAAATCAAAAGCTGGATTTCCAGAAAAGGAGGAAGATCTGTCTTATTGACCACAGAATGAAATAACTTTTCGTTGTTTTCAGAACAGAGTGAATGATCTCAGGTGAGTGAGCATTCTTTAGCAACCAGGGGAGAACTATAGGATATAGTTCAAATAAGAATAAGATAAAAACAAACAATAATTCTCCCAGAAAAGCGGGTATACCTTTAACTTCATAACCTCAGAATGACTACTTATTTCCCGCTTTTAGAAGAGCATAAGAAATTTGAATCAAATAAGCAGGCTTTCATCAAACCATAAAATGTTTTATATTACGTATTCATACAACGTCAAGATCCCCCTTTTGAGGGGGTGGCCGAGTCAGAGCACCCACATTCGACAGAAGCTAATATACCTCGATCACGTCTCTATCTTCTTGGGGATAAATTGCTGCCACAATTGATCCCCACCACCATGCTTGGTTCGCTTACAGGATAAGTGTACAAGGATCTTTTGTATTTCAACAAAATGTATAGACAAAAAAAAGTCAAAATTCTCATATAATAGAGGAACTTTGGGCAACTTGATTTCAGAGTAGTTGATTATGAAACCATTGACCAGAATGCAGTAAACTATAAGGTGTAGAACGAATAATTGCATGGCTTAGAGACAAAAATCCTTTTTTGAATGAAAAAAATGTGGATCCTTTGGCCTCTTGAATTTAAATTCAGTGATAGTGCTTGCTCATAGAGCTGAGAAATTTTATACTAATAAGCAGATTTTCTGTACAGTATGAAATGTATAAAACGAATGGAAATACTTAAATAAAAACAAAAGCCAAAGTTCAAATAAAAGAAAGCTTTAAGACTGAGTTTAAGCAATACATTCTCATTTTCCACTTGGTTACCCTTAGCTATTTTCCTTTTCACTGAGCACTACTCTGCTATTTTATACCAGACAATTTTTCTTGTTTAGTTAGGGAGTCTATTTAACTTTTAGCTTTTGTGATCTTCTGTTTGTTTTCTCTGAGTCATTTATACTCTTTTTTTTGTCTTTCTTTCTCTTTGCATGCATGTAGAGTAGGTTATTTAGGCAATGCAACGAAAAAATAGGTCGTTTTGGATCACATGCAGCGAGCCAATTTATCACTCTTAAAGCTGCTGTTGAGACGGATAATGGATGAGAAGTAGTATTCATAAGAGCTGAGACATACCACTAGAATTATTGTGTACCGAGAAAGGAATGAGATTCCTTTGTGTTTTAGACTCCTCCATTTACATTTGTATCTAATATTGTACGGTATGTTTGACCAAAGAAGAAAATCATGATTCATATTGATTTGAGATGAGGTTCTGGGAATGTTTTTATCTTATTATTTTGAGTGAAGAGGCGAATGAGCCTGTAAATACTATATATAAAAGAATAGGACATTGTCTTGTTTTTTTTTTATGTATTCTTGTTTGGTAGTTGTGTATCTATCTTTCCTGTTAGGTCTTCATCTGAAAAAAAAAAAAATTCTCAAAAATTTCTTTCTTGGTTTGATTCTTATTGGGATTTTCCTGTACAGATCGAAATAAAATTTCTTCCTCATCAAGAAAAATCTTTGATGGAATATTTTAGGTAGCGGCATTTGGGCTCAAACACGAGAATAGACATTTATAAAACTGACTTCTTGATATGTACTTAAAATAAAGAGGGGAAAACATTTCTTTTATGATTAATTCTTTTAGGCTTTTTCGTGTGCAACGTTAAAATCATATTGTTTTCCTCCATTCGGAACTTTCCAACATTGACTAATAGAAATGTCCAACTGCGTTTGGGAGGATTATTAAATTGTCATTTTCTGTATGACAGGTTATTGACAATCTTCGTTTTTTCCCTTTTCATTTAGCTTTTATTTTAATTTTCTTGTCATTGGATGAACTGGGATTTGTAGTACTTCAAGGAATTGCAAGAATGAACATAAAACGAATAAAAAATCCGTAGAAAATTTATACATATAGAAAATAAATAAAATACATTAAATATAAAGTAACTATAGAATTTATTTATTTTAAATATCGTTACGTTAGAATTATTCAGTATGGTTGAATCAATGGTAAGAATAAGCAATGAACAGTATCTGCAAGACCTTGGGCAACGATAAGAATGAAAATGAGGAAATCGCTGCTCACTTATAATTATAATGATGAATACATTTGATTATATGAGGAATGATGTTGCTGATATTGTATATAAAAAAAATCAAATTGCCCTCATTGCCCGTCGTGTACCTCCCATGGACAATAGATAAGAAATAAGAATAAGACGAAGAATGAGAACGAATCTTAATATATTTTAGACTTGACTGTTTAATTCTCCAGTCACAAGTTCTTGTGTAAAAGAAGAAATAGATATAAAAAAGATGAAAATAAAATCCTGTATAAGTCAGAAATTTAACTATTACAAATTCCATCACCGCTATAATTCCTGTACTCTTAATTGTACATTTACTATTGTACTGTAATAAAAAAAGGGGATAAAATCTAGTTTCCATTTCTCTAGGTGGTGACATAAACCATGGAAGTCTTAAATACCGTTTAGCTCTCAAGATTTTATTAATATATATATATATATATATATATATATATATATATATATATATATATATATATATATATATATATATATATATAGAGAGAGAGTAAAGTTGTCCTATTCAATTTGACCGTGATTTCAGAGTTTACGCGAAGACCTACATCCTTTCAAGTTTTGTATTTTTATTTTACAGACTTAAACCTATCATTATTTTCATCAGCAGCTGTTCCCAGGTTCATATGGAGTCGTTTTATCTCAGTAGCCTCTTGGAGGCTAGTTTTGGCTTTGGCTCAGTTTTCTAGTTGGATGCCCTCTTGATATCAACCCATTGATCCTTGCTTGGGACAGACACAGAGTTGAGTTGGCTTTCTTCCTCAGGGGCAGGATATGGATATTATGATATAAAGAAAAAATTATTATTATTATTATTATTATTATTATTATTATTATTATTAACATTTTCATCCTCATTATTTTTATTATTTACATTGACGAATTGATGCAAAGAAAGTATCTTGAGTTTTGCAAATAGAAAGTCTTCAAGAAGTTACACAAAGTTCCTTGAAAAATAAAGTAAGCTCTATCTTATCAGCATATCCTAATATCATTCCTCCAAGCAAGTACATGCAAATGCTATTTTTCTTGTGTACTTATAATCTTATCTAATTTCTTTCGTCCTTCTAATAACGTGAATATCTGGTTTTTCATTAAGCTCTTATAAACTCTGTCTACCTTAACATTTTTATTTATTGTTTAATGTAGTAATTTGTAAATATTTTTTTTCTTGTAGCACTTATAAATCCTGTCTATCATATAATCCTCAAGTTTTCTCTTAATACTAATATATCCTGTCTACCCCATACATATTTCTAATTTATATCTGCTTATCCTTGTTTTTCCTCAGGCATTATAAGTCGTGTCTAAACTATAAGAATGTCTAATTTTTTTTTTATTTGAGAACTTGTAAGCTCTCTCTCCATGCAATTGCATGTAAATCCCTCATTCATGTAACCGCTAAATATAACCATTTGTAATAATAAGTATCTGTAAGAACGTCCTCCATATTGTGCACTTGCAATTTCCTTTTTAAGCACATTAAATGACGTCTTTTTTGTAAACATCTGTAAATTCCGTGTTTCTTGTAAACATATTTAAATACGTGTTTTTTGGTAAGCATTTTTAAAGTCCGTCTTCCCTGTATGTCTTTTTTTTTTAATATTGGTCTCCTAGCATACACTTTTAAATTCCGTGTATCATGGGAAAACATTTTAAAGTTTGTCTTCTCTTTAAGCCCTCTTACATACCGGTCTCTTTGTACGCGCGGAGGAAAAGGGTGGCAAATATGTTTCTTTTGCAATGTAATATTCGGGTTGTCTGCATATCGCATGCAGTGAATTAAATAACCGAATTTAAGAATGTAAATATTAATCGTACCTGTGATTGGTATGTCGGGCTCGGGCATCGAGCAGAGGAAAATACCCTTCAAGAGATTTTGTAATGAAAAATGGAATAAATATGCGGAATTTTCTTTTCGATTCCGAAATGGGTTTCCATGGATCTTGTCCCGCTAGTTCCTTTTCCTTTCTTTCCTGGAAATCTGTAACTTTTTAAAGCAAAATTACCCTCTCAGAGCTTCCGTCATAAAAATCTCTCTCTAAAAAAAAAATGAAGCATTTTGTCCCATACCGAAATGCGTGTCCATGATTCTTGTCCCGTAGTTCCCCTTCTTCCTATTCTGGGAATCTTTAGCTGAAGAAGTAGGATTCCAGACTTCAGATGAGATGTCTTTAAGGGCTTTGATAGTTTTCATCAAGAGTAAAGTTACTGCATCGGTTTCCGAGGAATTGAAAGAGCTCTTAATGAACGGTGGCATATGCAAGCACACACATACGCGCACTCTTTCACACACACTCGTATTCACAATTCCTGATACTCACACGTAAAGATACATACGCTCTCATATCATCGTATCCACAGCACTGATACACATTCACATAAAAGCATTCATATGCTCTAATATAGACACTTCCACTCGCCACCTTAGAAGAGTATCGACATATATGTATATACACTTCCATCCACATACCCATTAGCACTGATATATACACTAGTATGCACACACCTGCACAAATTTGCTCATATATTCACACAAGCTTAGATATACATAATATATACTAGCACCCTGTCTCATAACTAATATATTCTTTTCCTTGTAAACTTTTTCTTATATTCTCTCTCTCTCTCTCTCTCTCTCTCTCTCTCTCTCTCTCTCTCTCTCTCTCTCTCTCTCTCTCTCTCTCTCTCTCTCTCTCTCTCTCTCTCTCTCTCTCTCTCTCCTCTCTCTCTCTCTCTCTCTCTCTCTCTCTCTCTCAGCTCCAACATGAACTTGAAGATATGTATAAACGTAAGAAACAAATTGAAATGACTTCAATTTTCAAATTCAAAGAGAGAGAGAGAGAGAGAGAGAGAGAGAGAGAGAGGAGAGAGAGAGAGAGAGAATTTTAACGTTTTTAACCTTTTCCTATAAGTAAATATATATATATATATATATATATATATATATATATATATATATATATATATATATATATATATATATATATATATATATATATATAGAGAGAGAGAGAGAGAGAGAGAGAGAGAGAGAGAGAGAGAGAGAGAGAATCTTTTTTAAATTCTCTTGGTAGTTGAGCATGATTAGATTAAGTGGATTATCTATTAGCCGACCAAAGACTTTAAGAAATAAGATTTTTTAACTTCTTTCTTCTAATCAAGTTACTGAAAATATATTTTAAATCTTAGACAACTTGTTCAAGAATTTAGGGGTTTTGTTGTTTTAATATTTTCTTTGCTTCGTCATTACTTTTGTTGGGAAATCGAATTATATTTTTTATGTATTTGTATGTATGCCTTCAAGCACTTATATATATTATTTTTTCTTTGTTTGCAAGCAATTAAAGTGAACAACATCCTAAAAACTTTATCATTAATCACTTTATATTTATGCATCTTAGCTGATTGCTTCGACAGAAACACTCTTAATTCCAACACATAGAAGATCGTAATTGGTTTGAAGTTATTATTTTTTTTTTATGTTGATTTATCAAAATTAGTCATTATAATTCATAAAAAAAGAAAAAATTGCCATATTCTCTCATACTTGAGGTATAATTATAGCAAGGTGACCACAGTTGTGACAAATGAACTAAGGGCAGTTGAATGTCATTACTCATCCACATGTTTTCAA
>JAXCGZ010002426.1:27500-35000 GCA_037179515.1 Halocaridina rubra | reverse complement strand
GACCTGACGCCTCAGAGTCGGAGACGCTACCGACTGAGCCACGGCGACTACATTCACTTTATTATATACCCTTCCTGATCGTGTGTAATAATTAAGCCGTCGAAGTACAAAGTAACAGACCAAAAAGCCTTCTAAGTAAAGGTCAGAGAGTTTCCAATCTGTACAAAAACCCTTTTAAAAACTTGGTCAAAACTCTAATGATTAACCTTACTTACAGCTGTATACCTCACAAGTGGTACATTAATGAAGCTTCCAATCACAACTAGAGAGTAAACAGGTATTCTTAATCAGAGGGATAATAATGAATGCGTCGTATTTCGCAGATTATTTGTTTGTACTGATAATTCCCAATAAATCTCGCTTTTTGTATTTCTAATTACATGCTGGGAAACGTGAGCAAAACAAAATGCAACCATTGGTTATGAGAAAAATCTGACCTGTTTTACTGGCATAATCAAAGGATGTACATAGTAAAATTATGCATGTCAATAAGCGTGTGCTTATTGACTGCACCAGTATGATATTTATGAACCTGCCAATAAGACCTAATAAGAGTTGTAGCGTGTTTTACAGAGTGTAGCAGTAAATCATACGCTGATCGCCAGTTTACCTCACTCATATTTTGAAATACATGCAAAGGAAAAATGACGAGAAAATTGTAGGTGATTAAGGATTTGAAAATATTGTGGCCTGTTTTGAAGGAAATAATCAAAAGGCTTTAGTACCATTTTGTATATGTGTGCGCACCAATGCTTTCACTGATGTCTTGTTATAGAGCTTGGTTTTGTATCGAGAAATATGTGCCAGATGCGGAAAAATTAAGCACACATTAAGGATGAAAAATCCTTTGCCTGGTTTATAATGAATACGTAAAGTATGCCGTGAAATATTGTTTGTTTTCCTTGAACAGGTTATCTAAGACTTTTTTTCAATGAGAAGGATATATTTAGTGATGAAGTATGAGTTGAAAATGTAAAGGGCAAATGACTTTATTTATTATGAAGGGCATTATAAAAGAAAACTAGGAAAATGGTGTACATTTAGATACTCATGATTAGAGCCATGGTCTAATTAGACCAATTTTTTTTTTTATGAAAAGTACATAATACTGATAAAATCTGAGAAGATAAAACATTTGTTTTTTAAAAGGAATTTTGTATTGCTACTACTGATTATGATTGAAGGATTTAATAAAAACTATTTTTTTTTTTCTTTTGTTAAGCGAGATACTTCCTGAGAGACTAAGAAGGTAAAAACAAGGGGTCTAATCTGTGCAAATAAATATATCTTGAATAATTTTATACAATTGTTTCTATATAATAAGCATGAACTGATGCTGTTCCACAGCATACTGAAATGTATATATCATAAAAATTATGAATTAGAAAGGTCAAGCCTTACACACACATACTTGCATATAAGAAAAGACTTTAATACAAAAAAAGCTAATGAGTTATATAAAGGAAAATATTTGAAAATTGGAGCTTAGAAAAAGCAAAAATTTTCAGTATATTCGGAAATTTCAATGGCTATTTAAAAAACAATATCTAGGCCCTATATTCTTGCTTTTTATTCCAGTGAGGAAAGAATTATAAGCATGCAAGAACACATCCAAGCGAGCAAAAAAAATGAAGTTTGTTAATATATGACCTTTTTACTCAAAAGGCGCTCTCCTTAGGCCAGGGTCATAATTTTACAGTGCCACCTTTGCTCTATCTAATAAATATTACTCTCTCTCTCTCTCTCTCTCTCTCTCTCTCTCTCTCTCTCTCTCTCTCTCTCTCTCTCTCTCTCTCTCTCTCTCTCTCTCTCTCTCTCTCTCTCTCTCTCTCTCTCTCTCCTCTCTCTCTCTCTCGTAGTTTTACTTCCGCTTATTTAAAGTGACTCTTGGGATCTGTGATAATGATTTTTTTTTTATTTTTACCGTAGCTATATTATCATATTTAGAATATTTTTTTTTCTTAGCTATATAGAGTTCTTTCAGTGCTTTACTGGCACTTATTAAGAGTGACCTAGGGATCTGTGGTAGTTTTTTTTTTATTTTGTGTATATTACTTCATTTTTAAGTCTTTTTGTTTTCATAAGTTGACGCATATTGTTTATTTTTAATTACATAATCACATAGGGCAATAATGACTGTATTTTTTATTTAATAGTATTTTTAATTAAACTACTTGAGAGTGATCTAACTAGAGATCTGTGATTAGGATTTTTCCTCTTCGTCTGATACTGCTACATAAAACTACATTTTGTTTATATCGTGTACTTCTGACTCTTATTTTGGTATTTAATCATATTTTACGTAGAAACGTTATGAAGCATAGATATAGTTTTCTATATTTTATATAGAGAGCTGTTGAACTTGCATTTTTGCTCTTATCAACGCTTGAGCTTTATATCAGGAACTGCATCAGTCATGCAAGGAATACTTATGCAGTTACTATCTTGTCCGTTAGTGGATCTGGCGATGAAAAGCTATACAGGCCCATATAAGGAATTAAGCTTGGGAGCTCTCGTAAATATGAACTATACATTATATTCGCAGATCTACGGGAAGATTAGTAAAGATATTTATAGTATCAATTGCAACTATGATTATTTCTTAGCATATATATATATATATATATATATATATATATATATATATATATATATATATATATATATATATATATATATATATAATATATATATATATATATATATATATATATATATATATATATATATATATATATATATATATATATATATATATATATATATATATATATATATATATATATATATATATATATATATATATATATATATATATATATATATATATATATATATAATATATATATATATATATATATATATATATATATATATATATATATATATATATATATATATATATATATATATATATATATATATATATATATATATATATATATATATATATATATATATATATACCTTGGCTGTTTCCCCCTTTAATTGGGGGGTAGCCGACATCAAAAAAGGAAAACAGTTTGGGGAGAAGCTATTCTCCCCTCTACTCCCCCTCTTCTTATAATATATATATATATATATATATATATATATATATATATATATATATATATATATATATATATATATATATATATATATATATATATGAGATTATTGTGTGTGTGTGTGCATGTGTGTCTTGAAAGCTTTAGAGGCCCCGAGTTCAGAAAGCCAGTATGGGTCTTGCAGGTTACTTGACCAAAATTCAGTGGTGGTTATGTTAAAAGGGGAGTGACTTTTATTGCTTGGTGCCCTCTGTGAGCTCAGCACGTTTTATGAGAGTCATTAGACATGTGGGATCAACAGCTCCTTGGCTTTCAAAAGGGCAAAAGCACTTGTCCTGCAGTTCTATAATAATAATAATAATAATAATAATAATAATGATAATCATTTCCTAAGTGTTGTGTAATCGACTTGAAATCTTGCTTCAATATTCACAATTTCATCGTAGTTATTATATACCTTTTATTCCTGCGTGAGAGTAATTATTATTTTCGAAAAGTCAGCGTAAATATCGTATAAGCCATTGAATAAAAGTTAACCGTGCATGTAATCCCTGGATCCCTGCGGTAATCCCTGAAACTTGTGATAATCCTTCCAACTTTGAACTTTTTTACTGTAGGCTTTATCCAAATGGTTTTACCTCTATAATAAAGCATGCCTTGTCGAAACTCCAATAATAATAATAGTAATATATATATATATATATATATATATATATATATATATATATATATATATATATATATATATATATATATATATATATTAATCATTTTTACCCCGACTGGGACTTGAACTCAGTACATACAATTACTAAGCCAAGGCGCTACAAACTATGCCACAGAAGGTCTTAAAAGAGGAACAGACCTTACAGCTTATATCTGCTATACTAGGAATGAACCCATTCTATTAGAATGCCACTATGTTCATTTTATCGTTTCCTCCAACATCACTCGTGGTTTCGTTTTCGCATTTAATTCAACTCCCAATCTCATTCGGGACCAACAATAATCAAATAAGCATTTTACCATATGTGGAAACATGAATCATTTTTACCCCGACTGGGACTTGAAGCTAGGACTTATAATTACTAAGCCAAGGCGCTACCAACTACACCACATGAGGTCTTAAAAGGGAAACAGACCTTACAGCTTATATCTGCTATTCTAAGAATGAACACATTCTATCTGAATGCCACTATGTTCATATTACAGTTTTCCCCAACCTCACTCGTGGTTTCGTTTTTGGGACCAACAATAATCAAATAAGCACATTACATTGTACAAGGGGTGCTGATTATTACTAACCTCGTGGGGACTAGTACTTATTTGGCTCAAAATTCTTTGACAGGATGCCCATTTAATGGTCCGGGGCAGTAATCCAACACTTGGTATAGATTGGCTAGATTTTTGTTTTTTTGGCCTATATTTATTACACTCTTTTTGCTGTGTATATTTTTACAGCATGGTATCATAGCTTGTTGAAGCCAGCAGGGTGGCCATAATTGTAAGAAAAGAATTTTAGTAGATATTAATTGTATCTCATTCATATTCTCGTCCCTTCAAGCAACCATACTTCGGCAAGGAAAAAAATTCTTGAAGAAATTCTTGCCAACCCCACACTCCCTTATCTCTCACCTTAGTTATTTCTAACTACATGCAAAGTAGACGAGTGTTGACCTACAACTAAGCACAGGGAATACGATGGTGAATCTATCTATAAAAATCCTTTCATATAGTACTTTACTGAAGCGTGATTGCCACCTTAGGGCACGCCCTTTTTTTCACACTGATTTATAGATCTAATTTTTCTTATACTTTTATCGCTTATGTGATTGGGACACGCGACAAAGATATCTCTCTCCCCCCCTTTTTCTCTAGGGGAGGGAAATTTACTTTTACCTTTGGGGGGAGGAGGAGGATAAAGCTTGTATGGTACTTGTGAGTAATTTTCATTTACTCCATTAATATTTTTGGGTGGTTGGGAAGATAACATATGTATGGTGAATAATATTTTTATATTTACCCCACTCTAAAAATTCTTTTGAACCACCAACTTCATTTGCTTGTTGTACAGGAAAGAATGTTATAAATGTATTTTTGGAATCCATTTTTCTGGGGGGAAAGGTTTCTTGCGATTTTGCATTTTGAATAATAATTCTTTTCTCTTGTCACTGAGTATTTATCAACGTTTGGGGGACAGAGATGACATGGCTTACGAATTGTGAATAATATATTAAGACTTTTTTCCCTTTTTATTTTCTATTAGCCTCTAGGGATGGGGTTGCATTACGGCTCTTGTAGTCTGAATAATCTAAAGAACTTAATTTATATATATATATATATATATATATATATATATATATATATATATATATATATATATATATATATATATTTTTTTTTTTTTTTTTTTTTTTTTTTTTTTTTTTTTTTTTTTTTTTGCATATGGGGAGGGGTTCTGAGAGGTTTAAATTGGCCTCTTAAGGTGACTAATAAAAATATATAGCTATTTGTTTTATTTTCCTGGCAAAGGGGAATTATCATGTAGATATTTAATTATGAATTTAGTAGTTACCGTGGCTCAAACGGTAGCATCCGCGACTCTTAGGCGTCAGGTCTAGGGTTCGCGCCCCGTCACGGTCTGATGTTAGCAAGGGCATGCACTCAGGGTAACGATTACATCTGCCAAAACAAGTCCTTCGCAAGAAGGCAACCGTTCTAGCCCTTGGTTGAAAAAGGAATCAGTGACGTAAAACCGGAACATTATGAATTTAAACCATATGGATTTTTTTCTTAATTGGAGAAGTGACTCATTTGGTACGTGTATTGTGATAAATAGAAATTTATTTATATTTTGTATATAATGTCTAAGGGTGGGTTTGGTTTCATGTGGTTCTTATATTGTAAATATTATCAGGCCTCAAGCCGTTTTTAGGAGGTTTTACTTGAATAATAGTTTTATGTCGTCCATGTGTTGTGAGTAATATATTCTTTGGAGGGACTTACATATTTGTTATATTATCACTAATATATAGAATATATGGATATTGTACTGTAGGATGTTACTAGAAGTTTACCTCTTTGTTTATGATCTGCCTTTGGGGATGCTGTCAAACTGGCCTTTTATTGTCATTGATATAAGAGGATTTCTCTAATGTATGAAAAGTTTAACAGTTCTGTTCACTGATAATTGATATAAAAAGTTGGAATTATATTTTTGTACAATATTCATAGCATCAAGAGAGACAGCTGCTTGGCTTTTTTCTCTCTGTAAGTGTTTCTTCGTATCTCTAAGTATGTACACACACGCGCGCGCGCGAACGCACACACACGCGTTTCTTCGTATCTATAAGTATGTAGACACACACACACACACACACACACACACACACACACACAATATATATATATATATATATATATATATATATATATATATATATATATATATATATATATATATATATATATATATATATCAGTTAATGCTGTATACTCTATAGTTCTCAGCATCGTTTCCTCCGGTCCTTTAGGGTTCAGTATTATTTACTAAACATTTGGACACAAGTCGGTTTTGGCTCCAGAGTTTTTCTGCTGGATGATCATAACATCAACTGTATGTTAACCAGGGCCCAGGATCGGCACTGACTTGAGCATTTTTCTTACACTATAGGTATAGGATGGGTAGTACTTGCTTGTTCGAAGCTTGAGTTTGTGGAAAAATGATAATCCCATTACTGAATTACTTCAGATAGTAGCACACAATACTCTCCATATTTGTTTCTCTTTTTGTTTTCTTCGTGCCCAGGCCCGATGAGGGTAGATTTTTTTTTTAGCCCGTCCTTGTGTCACAATCATAAAAAAAAAGTTGCTTATGAGGTAGCCATGCAGCCTCAGTCTTTTTTATTATATCATAAATGACTACTGTTGAAGTTATCTTTGAGTCTGCGGAATTCAGTTAGGATATTTTATTAATTTAGCCTCACAATCATTTTGATAATAACAGAAATTATTTCTGCAGAGGTAATCATTGTGTCTGCGGGGTTCTTTGAGGATGTCTCTATTATTTAGCCTTACATCCTCTTCTTATTCATAGTATCATTTCACGAAATCGAAATCGGTATTTATTAGGCGAAAAACAGGTCCTGTTTCATTGCTCTCAAGTGCATTATTCCAAATTTTATTTTTAAAGGGTTCCGATATTCCCCTAGAACTGGCTAAATAACCCCCATTGGACTTCCTTTCCTGGTATCCTTCCCTCCTTTATTTGCATTCTATATTCCATCAAAGAAAGACGAAATTAGGAAGGAATGGATTGTCACACCCTTCCTATGTGCCTTTTAGTCGTCTCCTACGACAACACTTCTTATCCTTGCCTCTATTGTAATTTATTTTTCTACAAGGTAAAAAGCGGAAATTCAGAGAAGAAGGGATATTATAAGCCACTATC
>JAXCGZ010002426.1:17500-22500 GCA_037179515.1 Halocaridina rubra | reverse complement strand
AGAATCCCTTTGGCTTTCTGAGTGAAAATGCGCGCGCACAACCACATATACGCACATATATATATATATATATATATATATATATATATATATATATATATATATATATATATATATTATATATATATATATATATATAAGTAGATATTGTAATAAACTATATTTTAAGTATTTCCTTTTTTATTGCAAATTTTTAAAACTATTGATATGAATTCAAAATATTAATAACATTGAAGGATGGTTGAATATATTTACAGCGTGTGTGCTTATATGTGCATATAATATCAACACATTTGACTTTTGAATATAACTTTAGCTAACTGTATGGGTGGCTAAGTTTTTATAAAATATTATGAAATATGAACACATTTGACTCATGGTTCAGTGCTTATGTGTAATTAACAGTTTGGACTTCTAGAAATTTGTCTTTTGTGTGTCTTAAATATAGACACATTTTACTCATGGTCATGTGTGTAACAGTGTGTTATATAGAATAATTGCAGCTTTGACGCTTGCTTATATGTTTATCTGTATGCATAAAATAAGGACAGTCTGGACTCGTAGTTATATCGTTACCTCTGTGCTTGGTATGGATAAAATTGTAAGAGCATTTGACACAGTGTGTGTTTAACTGTGTGTATAAAGTAGTAACAGTTTTAAACCTTGGTTATGTGTTTAAATGAGTGTGTATGCTTTCCTGTAGTATGTTCTAATAGCGTGTGCTCTTGTGTGATTTGATTTGTTTTTTTACGTCATGAACGCCCTTTTCTACTAAGGGCTAGGACGGTTGCCTTCTTGCGAAGGAATTGTTTTGGCAGATGTAATCGTTACCCTGAGTGTATGCCCTAACTAACCTCAATCCGTGACTGGGCGCGAACCCTTGACCTGCTGCCTCAGATTTGCGGACACTACCATTTTGTCACGGAGACTACTAGCGTGTGCTCTTGTGTATATAATATTAATACGTTTGACTGATGGATATGTGCTTAACAGCGTGTAGTTCTGTTTATATTGCGTAAAAACTGCTGATTCGGGTTTCATAACAGTATAGAAGCCATCAACAATTTCATTGCTTGTGGTAGATATATTTTTACTCTTTCTTGTATTTACAATTGCCAGTAGGTGTGCTTTCAATGGAGTTCTATTTTGAGATTTCATAATTTTACATATTCTTCAGAAATCTTTCAATACGTTTTCTTGGGTAAAAAGAAAAAAATTGCCTCATTATTTTTTATAAAAAGAAATATCGAATATTGAATTTGGCATTTATGGAAAATTATTATTATTATTATTATTATTATTATTATTATTATTATTATTATTAGTCAATATAATTGTTCTAAAATATTTTCTTTCTATGTATATTATTCACTGAACATTAGTTTTCAGTCTTTTAGATAATCCTTTGTTTCTAAGTTAAGATTTGTACTCATCACCATTCTCTCTCTCTCTCTCTCTCTCTCTCCTCTCTCTCTCTCTCTCTCTCTCTCTCTCTCTCTCTCTCTCTCAAGTACCATATCTTGAATATTGGTGAAACTTGGCATCATTAATGCTGGACAGGCACTTCCAGATTCTTAGAGTGCATTGAGAGGAGTAGGTGTAATGAGTACAATTTAGATGTTTAGAGTTAATGCTGATGCATTATTTTCATTGGCTCTTGCCTTGATTGGAATAAAATACAACACACACACACACACACACACACACACACACACACACACATACACACATACATACATACATACATACATACATACATACATACATACATACATATATATATATATATATATATATATATATATATATATATATATATATATATATATATTTATATATATATATATATATATATATATATATATATATATATATATATATATGTATGTATGTATGTATGTATGTATGCATATTCGCGCGCGCGCGCGCACACACACACATACCTGCAAGCACACACACATACAGACCTTCACACATGCACACGCAGGCACATTCGCTTACAGACTTTCACACACACACGCATGCACGAATTCACAAACTCGCGCACTCTCATACACACACTGAGCCTGCTGATTTGTCATTGTTATAAGCCACTGAAGTCTGAGCATTGTTAGGTAACTATTCTTACATTGTCCCCACACATTTCATTGTATACTCACAGAGACTGCTAAGTTGATGGGGGATGCCACCATGCGGAGATAGTTAACCTCCTTTGCATATCCTCAAGAGGTTTTGGCTGTGAGATGGCTTATGATGCATGTTTAGGAGTTAAATTCGTGACTTTGAAATATGAGGAAACCAGAATGATATGAGTAGATATACATATGTAATCGTAAAAGCTCGGAGGTCCTGCTATAATAATAATAATAATAATAGTAATGAAAGCAGAAGTAGTAGTCGTAGTAGAAGTAGTAGTAGTAGCAGTAGTAGTAGCGATAGTACGAGTAGCATCAGTTGTTATCAATGATCACTGCTCTCCCCGACAGCATACTTGAGAAATGAAGGACACATATATTGGACAAATCACTTGTGCGTTTCCCCATAATGGAAGAGACCTTTCTGCCCTTCCTATGTGTTGATATATACATGTAGTGTCTACATGAAGAGCTATTTCTTGGAAACGGAAGCTGAGGGAAATGTTGGGAGGCGGAGAACAAGGGGAACAGCAACGAGTTGTAGAGAATAATAAGGGGTTTACTCATCAAGATATATATATTATATATATATATATATATATATATTATATATATATATATATATATATATATATATATTATATTATATGAAATTGCTTTGCATTCAGTTGCTGTAGTAGCAGTGAAAGTCGTGGAAGAAGGAGTGTGAAAGAACCTTAGAATGAAGAGCCTTTTTTGGCAGCCTTTACAAACAAGGATGATGGATGTGGATTATACATATCTTATGAATAAACAAATAGCAGCAGCAACAGCAGCAGCAGCAGCAGTAGTAGTAGTAGTAGTAGTAGTAGTAATAGTAGAACTTAAGCAGCTGTAGTGGTACTGGTAGTAATAGTTGTACCAACAGCAGCAGTAATAGGCTTTTTCTTGTTTGGGTCATTAATTCCCCAAGTCACTCTGGAGGAGAAGCTTTCTGTATCCTGCTGATCTTATCCATTACGGTTAAGTGGAAACGACCCTGATATTAAACAAAAAATCTTTACTTCTTTACCAAGTAATTTTTCATCTACTTATTTTACTTATAGAGTTATTTTATTTATATTATATATTGGTCGGCCCAAGGGAAGAGGCCAGTGGGCCGACCAAGGAAAAGATGGCTGGAAGGTGTGGCGACGGCTTTGGAAAGGAGAGGAACGTCTCTGCGGGAAGTGGAAGAAAATAACTGGTACGAAGAACGAGAAGACTGGAGAGGGTTTCTAAGAGGAGTGCCAGCTGACAGACAGTAGTGTCTACCAGGCATCTTGGTGATAAGGTGATAAGGTGATTATACTAGTTTAATCTCACTTTTGACTCTTAGATTTATTTACATATTTAACTCTTTTATTATTTTGAAGTTTAGCTTTGTTTTCCTCTTTGCTCTACATTTTGGAATGGTTCGTTGCTTTGTGTTTCTTTACTCTGTTTCCACAATTACAACATTTTAATCTAGAAAAATATTAAGAATGATAAACAGTGATTCAATTCATGTCTTTAATTAGAAATGAGCATTTTTGCCAAGCATGAGATTGTGTAAAGTCATATATTGCACTCATAATAAAGTAGTCTTAAAATATTTGAATTATTTTTTTATGTTTCTGTATAATGTTTTAATATAAGTAACTTATTTTTTTATATCATATTGTATATAATTCCATAATGCAGATACCTTTAAAAGCATTGGAATTATATGTGCTTTCAAAACAAAGGTTCTTATTTGCACTGAGCTTTTTATTTACTCCATTATAATCTACTTATAGAAGTTTTTTTGTGAAGAGAACGGATAATCTCTGTTGCTCTTAGAAACTGAATATTTTAGCAAGTATTTCAAGCTCTTGTAGATCTCCCTTTTTCCACACGTCCATACTTTGATGATTATGAATATCTTCCACAGTTATTTTCTTACAGTATTGATGTGTTATAGTTATTTTGAGGACCATGTCCAACTGTTGCTTCCAATCTTGATTCTCTTTTCGCTGGAAGCTCTCTTTTATTTCTTTTTTCATTGGTACAAATTCCATTGCGGATTTAATGAGGTAGCAAGTTGCATCCCTTCCTTGCTGGAAAGGTCACGTAATATACACCAATCGGCGGCTTCACACAGGTACTATGTGTCTAGCTCCTGGGGAAAAACAAGAGATCTGTTGTAAACTCAGGGCGTAATCCTACCATATATCAAGGTCTTCATAACCTTGACTATTCTTTCAGCTTCTCTTATAATATTTTTCATTCTCTTATTTATGCCTTGTCCTTAAGCTGCAAGATATTCTTAAATATTTTTCGATGCTCGGGCCCGATGAGAACAATTTTCATCTCCTTTCCTGGTGTAACACATATATATAATAATGCAATATATATATTTTGTGTGTGTGTGTGTGTGTGTACACACACATACACACACACAAGCGTGGTAGAGTTTTCCAAGACTATACGTTTCGTAGCAAAGTTGAAATCTATATATACAAACATCAAGTTTTTGGTTACTTTGAAGATTGTGTATACACATGCTTTAATTATTTTGAAGACTATATTCAAATGTGTCTGGATTGTTTTAAATATATATATATATATATATATATATATATATATATATATATATATATATATATATATAAATCATTTTTTACCCCGACCGGGACTCGAACCTAGGACTTATAATTACTAAGTCAAGTCGCTACCAACTACACACCAAAAAGCTTAAAAAGAATCCAACCTTATAGCTTATATCTGCTATACTTAGGAATGAACGCATTCTATCTGAATGCCACTATGTTCGAATGAGATTGGGAATTAAATTAAATGCGAAAATGAAGCCACGAGTGAGGTTGG
>JAXCGZ010002426.1:0-15000 GCA_037179515.1 Halocaridina rubra | reverse complement strand
TTCTCATATAAAAATTTATCTAGTTTTGATTATCATGGAGATGCATATTTTTCATTCGAAGATAAATGTCATAGATTAAGGAATATATACATTTTATCCACGTTAAACCTCCTACGGCTGTCAGTCCCCATGGCAGAAGAACTTGGCTCTTTTACCCGGTGGATGAACTAAGCATTGTAGTAATGGGGAATTTATGGTCACCCTTTATCTGCAATGAGCTATGATGGGTGAGATGGGGTCAATGAGAGTGTACTTTGACTTGGTCAGAAGATATTTACCCATATGTGACCCTAGCAGCAGTGCTGGTGGTTGCAAACAAACAAACATTTATTTCCATTATTAGAGGGAACTTGGAGTGATCTTTTTCCCTTAAGGGGTTAAAACAGGTGAGATTGGATTAAAGAATATTTGACTGTTACCCTTCTTCCATGGGTTGTGCGACCGATGCACATGTATGCACGAAATGTTAATGACCATCAGGCGGAGGAGAGAACGTGCGTCGCTGCTTACAAGTCTCTTTAGCTCATATTCACTACGATATTACAACTTATGTTGTTCCTGTAGTGAGGTAGTGGGCTCGAACATATAGATAAATAATATTTCTGTTTAAATGTCCGACGTTTGTGAAATTTTGTGTGTGTGTGTGTGTGTGTGTTTAAAACGGTAGATTTAGTATATAATAAATCTCTTTGTCTTCAAGAATGATATATGATATTTCCACGTATATGATGATCTAAATGAATTATTATTATTATTATTATTATTATTATTATTATTATTATTATATTATTATTATTATTATTACTATTATTATTATTATCTGAGTGGGGCACCCAATATTTACTTAAATTTAATGCCTCCAAGACACAGTTAGTTTCTGGCTGTGTCTTTCTCTTTTTCTCCTGATAGCCCTATTGTCTTCGAAACAAACGAAATTTACCCTCTAAATTCTATTTACATATTAGGAATCCATATAGGTTCTAACTTGTCTTGAAGAAATCACAAAAACCAAATTTCTAAATCTGCATCCAAATAATTGGGGGTTCTGTTTCGTTTTCGTCATTACTTTTCAGTGACATAATTTATAAAGGTCTTATTCATCCTTGCTTAGAATACTGCCCGCACATATAGGGTGCTTCTTCATATACTTATCTCCTTGATAGGGTTGAATCTATGGCAGTCAGACTCTTTAAAGACCCTTCTCTAACTCTTAGTCTGGAATCTCTCTCTCTTCGTCGTAAGGTATCATCTCTTTCTCTTTTCTGTCGCTGCTACTTCCATTGCTACTCTGATGAGTTGGCGAGTTGCATCCCTCACTCACTGGCGAGGTCGCGTAAGCTTACCAAGCAGCATGTCTCACAAGTACTGTGAATGGGATTTGTAGCTCGCGAATTAGTCGGTGCAGCGACTGCTTCTTCACCTCCACCTCCAGACTCTGGAACTCTATTCCTCCTTCTCTTTTTTTTTATTTCTTATAGCCTATCGATCCTCTAAAAAGCGGATCCATTGTCATCTTAGAGCCTAATCCTGCCATCTCTCTCTCTCTCTCTCTCTCTCTCCTCTCTCTCTCTCTCTCTCTCTCTCTCTCTCTCTCTCTCTCTCTCTCTCTCTCTCTCTCTCTCTCTCTCTCTCTTTCAAATTAAGTCCTGCACTAGTAGAACTACAGCTATTTCCAGCATTCTAAATGCTCTCTTTTATGAGAGAGAGAGAGAGAGAGAGAGAGAGAGAGAGAGAGAGAGAGAGAGAGAGAGAGAGAGAGAGAGAGAGAGAGAGAGAGAGAGAGAGAGATTGGCAAATTTGACCCTTCCATTTTGCATCTGTTGTCAGTACTTTCAGCCAAATGGCCATTGCAGAATAATTTTCATTGGCCATTTTCACTTCTGGAGATAGATGCGTCCTCTGACGTGATATTAAGTTTTTGGTGTAATATTTCTTTATTACACCGGTTTCGAATATTTTAAGAAGAAGAGAGATGATGGGGTTTCCGACAGAAATGGTTTTCGTAAAATTTTGACCATTATTCCGTTTTCTATGTTGTGGAGGTGGGTAAGTGAGAAATGTTTCAATGTTTCAACGTTTCAGATTTATTTGGGGGGGGGGAAGCGAAGAGTGTATTTCGACGGAAATACTTGTTTGTAAGATGTTCACTATTAAACCGTTATGCGGTTTATTTTCTCTGTAGGTGGATGCATATGGTAATTAATATTTTTCCGGTAGAAATAGTTTCCAGGAAAATACTCTACAACACAAGCTTAGATTCTTTTCTTGTCGGGGGGGGGGGGCATTGTCTTTTATTCGACGGAATAGTATTTAAAAAAGAATTAAAACTAATATTAGAATCGAATAAATTAGATCAAGTTCCTCATTATTTTAGCGGTTATCATCGTTATGCAATTGGAAACGCTCTTAATGATTTTTCTTATAGAGAGATTTTTACTTTCATAAGTTTATATATATATATATATATATATATATATATATATATATATATATATATATATATATATATATATATATATATATTTTATTGTGTGTGTGTGGAGGGCTGGGTGGGTGCGTGGGGGTATTTGGGTAGGTGGGTGGGTTTGTGTGTTCTGTTCTGTGCTTACTGTCTTCTGTCTGCTCTCTCTCCTCAATCATTTTTCCTTAAGTTTTAACTGTGAATATATTAAGTTGCCTTTTTTATATTATCTCCTCTCAGGTATTCCATATTCTGTTTGTCGTCTAAAGCAGTAAAAATTATAATTTTGGGTCTTTCAGTTTTTGTCTCTTTTCGTATTTTCATCTAATCTAATCAGAAAATATACTTTGGTTTATTTCCTTCTCATGTTTTTAAACGCAACAAACAAATTATATTGGCCTTGGTTCCTTCTTTCTTCTCATGCTTTTTTTTTCTGTCCAATATAATCATTTTTCAATCTAATGAGAAAGAGAAAAAAATGACAAGCGTTTTTCTTTCTCTGGTATGTTCATGTTTTAATCTAAAGAGGAAATGGTATTCCCTTAGGCTCTTTATTTCCTCTTAAATAGCCTCTTTTTCTGGTCTGTTGCGTACTTGTGTAGTTGACTCTTTTCTCTCCTTCTCGTGTTGTTCTGTCTCGTTTAATTATATTTTCATCTAAATAGGAAAATAACTTGCTTGAGTTCTTTCTTATCCCTCAATATTGCTTTGTTTTTCTTCCGCCATTGACTTATCATCGATAAAGAAAGAAAAATTACTTGCTCTCTTTCTTTCTCATTTTTTTATTTAATGTCTTCCAGTATATTTGTCTAAATTGTATTTTGATCTAAACAGAAGCTAATGCGAGTCAGAGCAACAATAGTATTTCTGTAGCCTGGCCGGATAGCTCTTAGATAGGATTTTGAGACATAAATAGGTGAAATGGGTGACACTTATTGGAGAAAAGGGATTAATATGCATGATACCTGCATTAGATTTTGAGATATATAGATGACTTGAAAGGGAGAATGAAATGATAATCTATAGATATATTTTGAAACTTATTGAACTTGGTGAATGAAATGATTATGATTAGGTTTTACGTCACGGACTCCCTTTTCTTCTAAAAGGCTAGGACTGTGCCTTCTTGCGAAAGAGTTTGGGTTTGACATGTTCGTCCGTTACTCTCAGTGATTACCCTTTCTCACCTCAGGCCGTGGTGAACCTTCGGCCTAACAAATCAAAGTCATGAGTGTTACCACTAGGCCACGGTGGAATAATAAAGCAAAATCGAGATTTATTTTCACGAATGATTTTCTAGAATAATAAATATATAACTGGATTTCGAGAATCAGACATTTATTGAAATATTAGTTAGTTAAATACTGAGAATAATTTTCAGTTAAAGGTTAATTTTTAAGTTTGTTTAAAATTATATATATATATATATATATATATATATATATATATATATATATATATATATTATATATATATATATATATATATATATATATATATTATATATATATATATATTATATATATATATGCACACTCACAAACATTTTTCCAATTCTTTACATAAGCCTAATGGAAGGATTCTTTTAGTAATCAGTAACTCAATATACTTGAAGATACCCAAGGGAATCGGTCTATTATATCGAGTATACCAGTATATATATATATATATATATATATATATATATATATATATATATAATATATATATATATATATATATATATATATATAGTATGTATGTATGTGTGTGTGTGTGCGTGTGTGTGTAAGTGTCTTAGAATGATAGGAGCTTTACTATAAAAAATACATAAGATATAATCGTAGCAACATATCTTATATTATTGCCCGGTAACTTAATATTCGTATGCACATATCCAAGAGCCATCACAATAAGACTACGAAGAAACGAGATAGTGTCCGATGTAGACTATTTAGGAAAGCAATATACACTCCCAGGCTATGATTTGTTTGTGGAAAATCCTCAGATTGATATACCATAAGAACCACAAAAATTAATATTGCTTTGTATTAGATTGCATTTGTAAGCCATGCCCTCCCTGGCGAAATGACATTGCTGTTTGAGCATTTCATAACATCATTATAGAAAGAGAACACGGAATGACTTCACTTTTAGACTCCCTTTGCAAGCAACAGTTCTCTTACCTTTAATTCTGACATTCAGTGGCATTCTTGTTATAACTTCACTGTATATATTTGAGTATGTGAAATAGCCTCATTTTATCACTCTTCTAATATGCAATACATACTCTAGCACTGCCCTTGACAATTATAAGTTCGACTCAGTATAAATAAATGAAGAAACAAGATAACCTCCGTGATGGGCGCCTTTAATATATACCGTAATATGTACTCTAGTAATAATTCCCAATGCCATTGACATTCATACAACTAAAGCCTTATAAAAAAAAGTTCAATCCTTTATATATGCATCTGGTGCTCTGGAATTAAATTAGAAAGTCGTTGACATATTTAACATTGACTCACTATAAATAAGTGAATAAACGAGACTTCCTCAAATTTACACACTTCCATGCTAGCAATATGCGCTCTAGCAGTCATTTTGGCGTTCGTTGTCAATCATGATATCAACGCTCTATAAATACATGAGGAGTCGAGACTGTCTTCAGTTTGTATTTCTCTGATCATTTATTGTAACAGTGATTTCGACTGACATTTATAGACAAAAATATAATGTATTAGAATTATTAGAAAACGACGCAGCTTCATATTTAGACTTTTTTTTTGGTGTGTGTGTGTGTGTGTGTGTGTGTGTGTAGCAATGTGTGCTATGAGTAATTCTTTTTGCCGTTGACATACTCTTAAAATCAATGCACTGGAAAAAAAAAACATTAGTTAGATTTTCGTTTTTAGACAACATTATATCTTGCAGTAATTGGTTGTCGCTGATGTTCATATACTCATATCTGTAAATGAATCAGGAAGCTTGTTGTCTTTATAAACAACATTCGATCTAACAGTAATTAACGTTGTCGTTGGCATTCGTAATGTTAGCACACTATAAATATACAAGAAAAAGAGACAAACCTCAATGGCATACTCTGTTTGAGAGGTCTGTGTACTCTTCTGTCGTTGGAAAGCCTAAGATTCGCTCACTGTGAAGACAGCCTCGATTTTGAATTCCTTTAGCAATAGACGGTCTTGCCATGCATCTTGACAGACGTTGACACACTCATAATAGCTTTGTAAATCCCACAAACATAAAGGCATTGGTATGTCTTATAATGTAAACTTGGATCCTGGATATGCCATGTGTATCACAGCAGTGGAATGTATAGTGTAAAGGCTGGTATTATGCTTGTGGTTTGAGGTGAAGTGTGGTAGCTCTAGTGAATATTTCGTTTATTTACTTTCATTTGCAAAAGTTCTCTTTGACATTTCCTACATTTATAAGTAGAAAAGATTCATAATGTGGCCAGTGTTGCTGTCTCTTATTCAGGCATTATTTTACCAGCGTTGGTAAATAGTTTGTCTTTATCTTATTTTTTTATATTACATTGTGATATCCTTCTTTTTTAGCATTATCATCATCCCTTCGTCATGGACTTATATCTAAATGTTAAGTGCAGTTGCAAATGAAGGTGGTTCCTGCAGCTTCTAGTAACTAGAAAACTTAAGCATAAGTAGGAGAGGGTAGTAGGGTACCTCGTTTCCTGCTATATTTCTCTCTCTCTCTCTCTCTCTCTCTCTCTCTCTCTCTCTCTCTCTCTCTCTCTCTCTCTCTCTCTCTCTCTCTCTCTCTCTCTCTCACACACACACACACACACACACACACACACACACACACACACACACACACACTTTCATTAGGGGTACTGCAGGAGTGATGGTATGTGATATTTGAGTTCGTTTTCAGAATGTTGACCTTCGTTGACATGCTAACATCCGTTCAGTGTAAATATAAGGACACGAGATAGACCCATCATTTGACTTATTTAATATGCAATCCCCTGGCATTTATTGATACGACTAACCACAAATGTGTGAAGAAACGAGTTAACTTCGGTAATGGACTCCTTTAGCATACAATTAGTATTCTAGCAATAATTCTTTCTGCCGCTGACATTCATATGAACAGTGCTGGCATTGAATCAGGAATTAGATGACGTATTTAGGATAGACTAACTATAATTAGATGAGTAAATGAGTCGAACACAAATTTAGACACCTTAATGCTAGCAACATGTGCTACAATAGTGATTTTGGTTTGTCTTTGTCATGCATGATATCAGTACAATATTAATACGGTAATTAAAGAGAAAAAATTAAAATTTGTAGTTCTCTATAATGATCACTTATTGTATTAGTAATTCCGAATAACATTGATAGACTTTTAAGAATTCTGGAATACAAGCACGAGAAAACGACCCTGTCTCAAATTTAAACCCCCTATTTGTAAACGCTGTGAGCTCCATAAGTAATTCTCACTGTCGATGACATACTCGTAACATCACCTTTGGAAGAACACCAAGTGTAGCTGATGTCCATATATTTCTGTTTAGAAATAATTGTGGAAACGAGGAGTCGTCAGAATTTGACTGCTTTTGGAAAGAACATGTTTTCTAACAGTAAGTTGCGATGTCGATGACATTCGTTACAGCAGCACGCTTCAGATATACGAGATAAAGAGACAGCCTCAGTATATTATTCTGTTTGTGAGTTATGTGTACTCTAGCAATAATTCCCCATGTCGTTGGAAATCCTAACATCAGCTCGCTGTGATGACAACTCGATTTTAAATTCCTTTAGCAAGCAATAAGTCGCCCTCGCAGTGCACCTTGGCAGACTTTGACATGCTCATGAGACCTGTGTAAATCCCACAAACTTGAAGGCATTGGTATGTCTTGCAATGTAAACATGAATCCTGGTTATGCCATGTGCATCACAGCAGTAGAATGTATATAGTAATGGCTGGTATTGTACGTTTGGTTTAAGGTGAGATGTAATAGATGTAATGAATGTTTTGCTTCTTAATTTTCGTTTTGAAAAATTCTCTTCTGAATTTAAAACGCTTATGAGTAGAAAAGTGGTTAAGTGCGACCAATGGGGGTGTCTGTTTTTTATGCATTATTTAACACTGTTTGTGAATAGCTTTTTATTTCTAACCTTATTCATTGCTTAATGCAGTGTGATTTTTTTTTATTTCCATCTCTCCACTTCGCACATAGTTCTAAATATAATATGTAGTATTAAATGAAGGTAGTTCCTACAGTTTCTATTACCTAAAACACTTAAGCATAAATATGAGAGGGTAGTAGGGTACCTCATGTGATAGCCCCTCTCAAATCAGCTGGCTTATTTTCTGCAGCATTAGATGTATAATGTCGTTAGTAGAGTTGTATCTCTACGATCTCTGGCTACAATAGGGACATATATAACCATGGCGTATGTTTTGTGTGTGTGTGTATATATATATATATATATATATATATATATATATATATATATATATATATATATATATATATATATATATATATGTGTGTGTGTGTGTGTGTGTGTGTGTGTGGCGCGCGCACGCTCAAAACATTGTTGTGAAGCTTTGAAGAGTTTTAATGATCATTAAGGTTGAAAAAGATCACATCCCATCCCTTCAGGCAAAAAGCCAGTCTTCTATATTCTACTGTTTTTAACAGAGTAATGGAAGAATACTGTACATGAGGCGAACAGACTTGTCTTTTTTTTGCCTTTGGATAATAAATTTACATTTTGTTCTCTTCTCTGTTGTTTTCTATTAGAAAAAAAAGAGACCAAAATTTATTTTTGCTTTGATCTTTTAAATAAAAAGAAAAACGAACAACTCTGTAAATCTGTCTTTAACAACAGCAACAACAACAACAAAAAAGAAAGAAAAAGGTGAAGAGAAAAAAAATGAGGAAAATGAAAAGACACTTTTTTTACCTTCATTCTTTTCTTAATTGGCAGAAAGGAAATATTTCATTTCATTTCTTCTGTGGAAGAAGAAGAAGAACTAGTATGGTAAGGAGTAGAAAGAGAAGAAGCTCTATATATCCTGCTCAATTCTTTTCTCTCCCTCTAAAAAAAAAAGGATCAAAAACTCATAGTTTCCTACTAAAGCATAAAGAAGAATAAAGAGAAAAAGGAAAATAAAAAGGATACCGAAAAGAATGAGAATGCAAGAGAAGACGGAGAACTAGAATAAAAAGAAGCAGCTCTCCTTTTTTTCTAAAAACAAGAAAAATCAGAACTACTATATTTTCCCACTGAAAGATAAGATCCAAGTTATGGCTATGTCTTTTGCGCCTCCTGTTGATTTTAGGAATGATTTATATGGTCATTTATCTAAGACTAAATTGATTTTAAATGCTTTCTTTATTTAATTTGTGTGATTAATTTTCTTCCTTTTATGTTTTTCTCATTTAGTTCCAGATATTGAGTTTTTGAAGTCTTGGCTTTAGCTTTAAATTCGCTTTAATTTCTTTCCTTATTTATAAAAAAAAAATCATTCTTTCACGTAGTTCTGCGTATTGAATTACATGTTATTTTTTTTTAAATGATTATTTACAACTATTTATTTTATTTTTTCATTCTCTCTGCTAATTCCAAGTATTGTAATACTGAAGTATTGAATGTTTTATTCAACTAATTTGTTTTTATTTATTAATTTTAATTTCATTTGTTAAGTTGTATTTGTTCAGTCTCTCAGTTTCAAATAATTTATGGAGGTTCTTATGTAATTTGTTTCACTAATTTATTTACTTTAATCTTGCGTCTGTTTCCAGGTATTGCGATAAATAATGAAATTTTAGTTTTGCTTCTTCAAGATTTATGGTCTCATTTTGTAATGTAATATTATTTTCATCCTTTTCTTTCGTTTCCTTTCTCTAGTCATAATTATACCAATTAATATTTTTCATTTTGCATAGAGGAGATTTTATGCAGTCTTTGCTCAGTGTGGCCTCTAAAATATCTTTTTCCATATTCTAATAACTAGTAATAATTTCATATCTGCGTGGAGAAGACCGTGTATTTTATGTATTTTAGTGTACTTTTCAAGTGTATTGGTTTCTGTATCTCATCGATTCCTTTTAATTTCCCTTCGTATGCAGCCCCAGATATTTGAATTTGAATAAATTATTTTTTTTTAGTTCAATTAGTTCCGCAAAATATATTTCTTTTACTTAATGACTTCTCAGTGGACAGTATTGCTTGCTCACTCTAATTGATATTCTTAATTATCTATTTTATATTGTTCACTTTAGCTATTCATCTGTCCATATCTAGCTATAACTCTAACCTTAACTTGTTTTTTGTTCTCCATATTCTAACCTTATGGAAAAACTTTAAATAGAAAAGCATGTTCGTTCTTTTACTGTTATCGAAACGCTATAGAGGAAAAGAAAACATACTGTAATTCTCTGTCTTCTGCCTATGCATGCAACAAGTCTGGACTGCTAAAACATGTGTATACGTGTTTGTAACCCCATTAACCTAATAAGTTATGGCTTTTATGACGATTCTCCATCCTCTAGCCATACGCAGACATGTCTGTATTTTCAAAAAGTGTGTGTTTATGGTAGTGTCAAATTTCAATATATTTTTTCCCTTGACCGGTCACCTTCTTCAGATGTTGATTTTTAGTTTTAACTGGACCAATCATTTACCTTTTTTGGGGAGAACAATCATTTACTTTTCTCCCAACTTTGTCTTTAATTTTTGTCCTTTACCAATCATCTACTTTTCCTGCAACGTTTTATTTCTTCCTTAACCAATCATATACATCGTTTGCATTTATTTTTCCTTAGTCATTTATCTTCTTCAATAGTTGTCCTTTATTTTCTCCTCTTCAACATTCATTTGCTAATTTTTCCTTGCCCTGTTATCTCCTTCTCCTTCACCTTTTGTCTTTTATTTTTCTTGACAAATCATCTACTTGTCTTTCAAATATTCTCTATAGTTTTTTCCCTGATTAATCTTCTGCTTCTCCTCCACTTTTTAACGAATTTTTTTTTCATCCTTTTTTCCATTTATCCTTGAAAAATCATCTACTTCTACTACTACTTATGTCTTTCATTTTTACCTTGAAATATCTTCTGTTGCGCGCGCGCGCGCGTTTATTTTATTTTATTTTGTTTTATTTTATTTTATTTTTTTTAAGAAATACATATTTCTCCTTCGATTTCTCTCTTTTATCTTATTCTTGAGAAATCATGTACTTGAATTACAACTTTTGTCTCATTTTTTCCTTGACTAATCATATACTTCAAATATTGTCCTTTGTTTTTTTTTTCTCCTTGACAGATTATCTACACATTCAACATTTGTTGCATATCTTTTCCTTGACTAATCGTCTACTTCTCCCTCAGCTGGACAATGAATGGTTTCTTCTACAACAAATCGTCTCTTTTCTTTTTTTGGGGGGAGGGGAAAGGTATTTTGAGATTCTGGTCTCGGTTTGCTGAGGCAACGGAGTTTCCTCGAGGTTTCCTGTGGAACTCGACCTCATACTTTTGATTTCTTTTTCCCCTCCTCCTCCTCCCTCTTTCATGACTTGAATTTCGGTTCCCTTCTCTGGGGAATTTTTGTCCTGCTTTGATCATTTCATACTCCTTCGAACATCCGCACCGAATAAAAGTTTGGTATCGTTAAACATTCAGTAGATAATGCATTTATTATTATTATTATTATTATTATTAGTAGTAGTAGTAGTAGTAGCAGTAGTAGTAGTAGTAGTAGTAGTAGTAGTAGTAGCAGAAGTAGGTAGTAGTAGATTAATATCAGCAATAATCATAATAAAATTATTATTATTATTATTATTATTATTATTATTATTATTATTATTGTTATTATTATTATTATTATTATTATTATTATTATTATTATTATTATCATTATCTTTATTATTATTATTATTATTAAGAGCGACTCTGTATTAATGGTAATAATAAAACTTTCTAGATCAATTATTGATTACCTATTTAGGTTTATACCTGCAGAAGAGACATTTTGAGCTTTTGTTGCAGTTAGTGCCACAATTACTCGTAATGTAATACATAATAATGTACTCATTATGCCTGTAAAGTCTGCTGGGACTTATATACGATATGGGGCCATGCACATAGATAGAATAGGTGTGTGCTTTGACTCGGACACCAGCCGAATATGGGGGATTATTATTCTTGATCTCTATATAGATATATTTGAATGCATGTATATATTTTCAAGAGCGAATTTCCTAGCTTATCTTCGTTTCTGTTGATGAGGCACAAGTCAAAATTTATGTCAATCTTGTTTTTTTGTTGTTTTTTACTGTCGTTGACGTCTTAACATTGATAATATTTGTGTTTTTATGTGTTTGTGCGTCTGTTTATTCGTGCAGGATCGACTTCCCCTTATGACATTCACTCAAAATTGCCTTTCTGTCTTACTTTTCTACATGACTGTACACATTTATGTTCTCACAGTCTCTGTTTTTTGGTGGTGATATATTTTTACTGTAAAGATGACTTTGCTTCTCGTTTGTGCTCTGGTCTTTGTGTGTATTTTTACAAGTGCATATCACTATTTTCTGTCTGAGTGTGTTTTCTTGTTTATAATTTTGTCTTTGGTGTGTATACATAAAAGCGCGAGTATCTAAAGTTTCTTCGTTGTTTATGTTATACTTATATCATTCTATGTCTGAGTATACTTGCTAGAATTTAGTTGTTACCTTCTCGTTTACGTTCCGTCAAGTCTTTCAAATAGTTATCGTAGTTGTTTGTGTATATTGCAGAAAGCATGATTTTTACCCTTAAAGCATCTTGTAATGATGAATAAACCCAAAAGCTAAGAAGCAATGAAATAACTTTTGAAGGTCTTGTTTTAGCAGCGAAATAATTAGTTTTTCGACGTTGTTGGGCACAGTTTATCTTGTAAATATTCATACCGCAAATGCCAAAAAGTAAAAAAGTAATGCCCTGAAGAAACCATTGTATTAGCCATTATTTGTGCTAGTCTTCTTTATCAGATTTGCAAATATCAAACTACATAAAGCACAATACGGTACCGAAAACCTTTTACTAGCAAAATATTTGGTAACTCATCTTCGCAATATTCTTCTAAACGCTGAGCCCTCCTGAATATCCCAAAATCATAGAGCCTCTCGCAGAGAAAGGATATCACCTTAATTGCTTTAGTTTTAATGCCCACTGCATTTGGGAACTGAGAGAGAGAGAGAGAGAGAGAGAGAGAGAGAGAGAGAAAATAATAATAATAATAATAATAATAATAATAATAATAATAATAATAATAATAATAATAATAATAATAAACCTTTATTTCCATTACAATACAATGGGTATTCGTCAGCCGGGGCAAGCCCCAACCCCCCCCCTGTGGCGCCAACCACAGCAGTACCTGCTAGGAAACAGCTTAAACTCTCGGTCTTGGACGGGAACCGATCTCTCGACCTCGTGAATGCGAAGCCAGCTGGTTACCACTGTACTAGCCAGCAGAGAGAGAGAGAGAGAGAGAGAGGGGAGTTCTTTAAATTTGCTGGTTCTGCTGCAGTAGCATTTGAAATAATCCCCCAAGCATTGAATGTGACTTTTCTTTTAACACATGCTGGCCTCGACTAATGCATTTGATAAAACGGAATCACTGGTGGTGGGTTTTCTGTGTGTATGCATTTATATATATATATATATATATATATATATATATATATATATATATATATATATATATATATATATATATATATATATATGACGTAGGGATTTTATTATTATCCCACCGAGCGTCACCACTGACGTAGGGCTTTTCCTCCTACGTATTAATTATTAGATTATAATTATTAGTACCAGACGGGTACAAGGTAAGAATGGACACGCAGTGAATCCTTTGCTTATATTTATTCTAGAGTACAACACAACTTCGACGCCTCAATGCCCCCACCCTATGACTATCACAATCTATGATCTATTCGTGCCCCGGGCAAAGTTCTAACTAACTGTCTCTGCCCCGGATGGCTCTTGAAATACCCCCAGGGGCAGGGCGTGGCTTAACATCCAATTCTCCAATGAAATCAGTGAGATCTAGTCCAGCTAATCAACGCCAGGTTCAAAGTGGAATCCCTCCTACTTCCGGGGAGGAGTTATTGGGCATCTCTCCAGGGTCTGTACCTGCGTACGAAACACTTGCTTATGTTTCCTGTGGTTTAGGAAATGGCTAACTTCCTGGCCTTTCCTGCCCTTCTCGATGCCAGATCCTAAGTCTCACGGTTCCGGTCATATATCTCCTTGACACTTTCTACAAACATTGTAATAAAATATCTGTGCCCTCGACCAACCGTTACCCCTCAAGATCTGTTACAAGTTTCAGATTCTGGCTTCAGCATGACGGACTGGCTTCAGCATGACGGAAGTCATACGACATCCCTCCCAACCAAAACTGAAATATCTCTTATTTCAGTCGAAGCATGGGCTAATTTTCCGGGAGCTCTTGGACATATCCTAGCTAACATTAGTTTACAATAGAAATGGGGCCGAATTATTTAAGCTATTTTCTAAGAATTCCTATTTCTATGAATCCTAAACAAATTATGCAAACATAACATATATAGAGTACTTTTACAGACAACTAGAGCATGCAGGGTCTATTTCCTTGTTGGAAATCTGTAATACAAACATTTTTTTATATTTAAACAACATAATTCCAGTGTGAAACTAATATTAAACATTAATTAAGATCAAAAAGTCAGTTTAAATCAAAACATTAATTCATCTACTTCTCTCGTTTCTTTAAAAGACAAAATCGAGTTAATTACAGTAGAATTATGACTCATTTAGAACATTAGCAAACAATTAAGTAGAGTATTAGCATGTATAAACATGTAAAATGCAATAGACCATAACATCAACAGTAATTTCTATAAGAGACCTTACCTTCATAAATTCTATTCCTATCATTATTAGAGGCATTGATTTGTCTTAAAATTAAGCCTTAAAAACTACTCCTGAAACAAAACATGTGTTACTTTCATATTATATTACTATTCAGAGACCAATGGATAGGACGACTTTCGTTTTCTCTGTCTAGGACGACTTTCGTTTTCTCTGTCTAGGACGACTTTTACTTTCTCTGTGTTTCTTTTCCTCTCTTTTTACTACAGTTATGACATATATGGGGATCTCCTTGTTTCTGGGATTTCATCAAGATTATCTGGGTTTTTAAAGTAGTTTAAAACTTTTATTCTTTTAGGACTGTCCTCCCTGTCTTAGGACGACTTTCGTTTTCTCTGTCTAGGACGACTTTCGTTTTCTCTGTCTAGGACGACTTTCGTTTTCTCTGTTTAGGACGACTTTCGTTTTCTCTGTCTAGGACGACTTTTACTTTCTCTGTCCAGGACGACTTTCGTTTTCTCTGTCTAGAACGACTTTTACTTTCTCTGTGTTTCTTTTCCTTTCTTTTTACTACAGTTATGACATGTATGGGGATCTCCTTGTTTCTGGGATTTCATCAAGATTATCTGGGTTTTTAAAGTAGTTTAAAACTTTT
>JAXCGZ010002425.1:2500-58677 GCA_037179515.1 Halocaridina rubra | reverse complement strand
TTTTAAGGTTGGATGTTTACACATTTTACACTCTCTGCTATGCTTTGCAGTACAGCCGTACAGGAATTAATATAGTTCTCAGTTTATCTCAGACTCAAGTGGTGAAATCAGTGTGCTTCATTTGTTGTGGTTGATTTGTGATTACCGGTATTCTAAGTCTGACTCTAACTAAGTTGCTCATGTTGCAGTTTTGTGATTGGCTTTAGAAAACTTACAAGCAAAACGTTTTGAGAATTATATATTTCTGCTGAAATTTGGTACTAATTATATTGCAATCTATTACATTATTCTTAATTAAAGCCTTTAATTAAGAAAAATGTAATAGATTGCAATATAATTAATACCACATTTTTAGCAGAAATATATAATTCTCAAAATGTTTTGCTTGCAAGTTTTCTAAAGCCAATCATAAAACTGCAACATAAACAACTTAATTAGAGTTAGTCTTCAATTTAAAGTTAACGTTTTCCTATTACATATTTTGCTCAGCAGGAGAGATCTTCTTGCACTAATAATGGCTTCTACGAGTAAAAAACGCAAGATTTCAGATGAAAACCGGAGTTTTCAAGAGAAATGGACTGAACAATATTTATGCATACAATCAGGGGGGAAAGCATTGTGCCTTGTGTGCCATGAAACCATTTCTGTTTTAAAAGAATATAACATCAAAAGACACTACATCACAAAGCACAAAGAATATGAAAATATGACAGGTGAAGCACGCAAAGAAAAAATATCATTCTTGCAGAAATCTCTGAAAGGACAACAGTGTTTACAAAGAAACTTAAGGAATATGATGCATCTCTCAAAACAAGCTTTTTGCTTAGTCAAATCCTTGCAAAAAGACTCAAGCCCTATTCTGATGGTGAGGTAGTTAAAGAATGTTTGTGTGTAGCCTCGGACAATATGTTTCCTGACAAAAAGAAACTAGTTGAAAACATAAGCCTTTCAAGATATACTGTTGCTAGATGAATAGACAGTCTTTCAGGGAATATTGAATGTACAATTGCCAAGCGAGTTAGTGCTTTTTCTTCATACTCTGTTGCTCTTGAAGAGAGTTGTGACACCGCAGACACTGCACAACTGGCTGTGTAATTAGGGGAGTTGACAATGACTATAATATTACAGAGGAAATGGCTTCACTACAAAGCATGAAGGGGACCACAACAGGACAATCTATTTTTGATGAATTGGAAAAAGCATTGGCAAGGTTTGGACAGGACTACACTAATTTAGTTTCCATTACAACAGATGGTGCGCCTGCGATGTCTGGTCAGAGAAATGGGGTTGTTGGATTACTGAAGACTAGAATGGGGTCTCAAAAGATTGACTTCGGTTCACTTATTGTCCTGCATTGTATCATACACCAGGAAACTTTATGTGCGAAGACAATAAACTTTCAGCATGTGACTAATATTCTCGTGAAAGCTGTCAATTTCATTAGGTCAAGTGGTCTAAATCACCGCGAGTTTCAGCAGTTAATGGCAGACATTGATGCAGAGTACAGTGATGTGAAGTATTTTTGTGAGGTAAGGTGGCTAAGCAAAGCAGGAATGTTGAAGAGAGCATATGACCTTTTGGAAGAAATTGCGCTGTTCTTAGATATGAAAGGTAATGCTATCTCTGAATTGAGAGATAAGGAATGGAGATGTGATTTAGCATTTTTAGTAGATATAACTGATCATCTTTGTGCACTGAATGTTAGACTTCAAGGAAAAGATCAACTAATAAATGAGATGTTCTCACTGATCAAAGGCTTCCAGATAAAATTGCGTCTGTGGGAGTCACAAATCAGAAACCAAAACCCAGCCCACTTTCCTACACTGAAAAACCATGACACTAGCAACCCTCAGTATCAGAAGTATGGTGACAAATTGGCAATCTTACGAGAGGATTTTTCAGAAAGATTTGGCGACCTCAAGAAACATTCACAAGCCATTGAAGTCTTTGCTTCTCCTTTTTCTGTGGATGTGACAGCAATTCCCGAGGACATACAGATGGAAATAATTGAACTACAGTGCAATGATGAACTAAGAAAGAAGTTTGATGATAGTTCAGTATACCAGTTTTATAAGAAGCATGTATCAGTAACAGTGTATCCAAAACTCTCTGCTCATGCAAGGAAAATGATGGCAGTGTTTGGTAGCACATATGTATGTGAGCAGCTTTTTTCAAAAATGAATCTACTTAAAAACAAGCATAGGTCTTTACTTACTGATGAACATTTGGAATGTACCCTGCGTGTAGCCACATCATCCATACAGCCTGATATTGATGAGTTGGTGTCCCAAATGCAACATCAACCATCTCACCAGGGTAGCCTTTCATTTGCTCATTAATGATTAGGAAAATGTCTGTGTTTGATAATTCTTATGTTAATGATCCCAGTTCACCAATAATAAGTAATTATTTATGTTTGTACATTATAATAATAAGGTACGGTAGCCTTTCATTTGCTCATTTATAGTAAGGAAAATACTTTTGTTTCAGGCAATTCTTATTTTTGTGATCCCAATTTAAATAAAATCAGTAACAAACTAATTATCTATCTTTATTAGTATAATCTCACATAATATGTCTTCGATCGTAGTAAATAGCATGAAATAGTAAGGTTATGTGGCCCTCCATACCAACAGAGTCGTGACTAGTGGCCCTTTGGGAAAAAAGGTTGCACACCCCTGGTGTATGGTAAAGCTCGTGGGTCAAGCAAATTGGTTTTTCGAGAATTAGTTACATTCGTTACTGGCTAAATCCTACGAATTTTTTCTCAGATTCCATTCCCATACAAACGAAATTTTGTAGATTACCTAACTGGAATCTCACTTGCCAAAGTTAATTCCTTAACCTGGAAATTACAGCTGATATACATTGCTAAGAAGTTTCTTTTCATTGAATGTGATAATCGAAAATCTCATCCTCTGAAGACTGGTTATGAGCCCGTAAAAATCTATCCCTTCTCCTAATAAATTCTAATTTCATTTTACCCCTTTCTATCATCGTAAATAAAGTGTTTTACGTCAAAAACTCGTGAATAAAGCTATTTGCTATATAAATTGCAAATAATTAATCATTTAGCTAGTGTTTTATGCTATAAACTGCAAATAATTAAAATGTAATTTTACCCTGTTGGCTTTGCAAATATTTCCTGTTAACCACAATTTAATGAATGCATACTGTATTTATCTTGCTGATTCTTCATATCTTGGGGATAAAGTGTTTTGAGTTATAAGTTGAAAATACTTCAAAAGGTGGTTTTGTACCCTTTTTTTTCATTGCAAACAGTTCTTGATAACCAAAAGTGAATGAATACAGTATTTATCTCGTAGATTCTTCCTTCATCATAAATAGAGTGTTTTGCAATGTTAATTGCAAATTAGTAATAAGTATTGCAACTTTTGTGGTTGCCCACAATTTACGGAATACATACAGTACTGTATTTGTCTTGCTTATTCTTCATTTATTGTGAACAAATTGTTTTCCTTTAATACCAGCAAAGAATTAATGGTTTTGTATGCTCTTATGGTAGCATAAATATTTCTGGTTAGCTGTGACTAACAAATATATTTTCATTCTGTAGAATAATATTGGAAACTCATTATATGTGTGCTCATGCTTTCAGTTTCCCATTTTTAACAGTGTGTCGTTTCTGTTTCTGCAATTGCAGTGTCCTCTATTCTACTCTGCCTGTGTGACAGAGGTAATCGTCGAGTTGAGGCCAAAGTCTTGGCATACGTCCGTGGTGCCAGGAAACAAAATCATGCTCACCACCTCAGGGATTCGAGGCAGCATTTCATAAAACTTAATTTGAAAAATTTAATTCAATTCTTTTAATGTCATTGCATTTCCAAAATTAAAAGAAAGTTGAATTCTGAGTTTCATTTAACCGAGTCCTGGTATAACGGGTGGGGTGTTCAAGTGCAAATATCTGTCCTGTCTGTTTGTGAGCTCTTAACCGAGCTCAGTACTTTGAGTCCCCTTAGTAAAACAGAATCTTAGCAACACACTACCATTCCCCCAAAAAGATTGGCGCCCGAACAGGGAAACGAACAGACAGACTGATTTTGATAAAATTTATTTTTATTTTGCTTTTTAACATTGCACATGAAACCCGATTACCATTGGCTTGATTATTGAAATGAATGAATCATAGGCTGCACACGAAAATTTTCGCACTAGAGATGTTGCGGATCAGAATTTTTTTTCTATTTTCAATATTAATTACGGTAACTAATATTTTCTTGGATCAGAAATTTTTTTCTATTTTCAATATTAATTACGGTAACTAATATTTTCTTATTTCCTATGTGGTAAACAAAATTTCAGGAAATCTACATGAGATTTTGTGGTAACAGACTTAAGAAATTTTGCATGACGAGAAGACGTGTTATTTAAAATTTCATTTATTTGCGTGATAAGATTGAGTTTTAAAGCATTCGTGTTTTATATATCCGTTAAAGGGTGATACTTGTTAAGAATTGTTTATATTTCCTTGGGATTTAGGAATTGGGAGTAAGCATATTAAGTATTTTGCTTATAATTTTGTTTAATATTCATGCATTCACTGCTCATATATTGGCTAAGCCTTTCATGTGTCTGAGTTGTCACTTGAAAATAAATTTTCTCATTACTAGTAGAAATGTGTAATCTGGCTGCCTAGTAAGCCGTTAACTTATCTTTGGTGTATTTTGCATAGGATCTGTGCCCTTTTGACAACACTCCAGAATTTTACTTACGACATTTTATTAGTGGGTACTGCCATATACGCGCTCATACGCAGGCACGACCGCTATACTGTACTTGTTTGTATTCTCTGGCACTGGGTGCTAGTAGGTAAAATTCGTTGTTGCTTATTCCTTTCATTTGCACCATAACCGCAGGTACTGCCACATATTGCTGTTAAGCAGGCACGACTGCCATCCTGTATTACCAGTGTTTCATGCACTGTTTTGCAATATTTTGCTGCTGTTGCACTTGTGTTGCTCATTCCTTTCATTTGCACCACAACCGCAGGTACTGCCACATACTGCTGTTAAGCAGGCACGACTGCCATTTTGTATTACCAGTGTTTCATGCACTGTTTTGCAACATTTTGCTGCTGTTGCACTTGATTGTATTTTGAGTCACTTTTATGGTGACGTTTTGAGATCACTTTTATGTTAAAGTTTGAACTGTGGTGTTGAATTTTTTTCTCTCCTTGGTGTTGTGTGGTTCTTTCATTTTTTTCTACTATTGTAGAGATTTGCTTTTTTGTGGTTGTTTTGGCACTTCGTTATTGACTGTTTAGGAAACCACCATGGAAACCAGGCAGTCACAGGAAACAAACATTGAAACCATCGAAACATTCGATGAGGAGCGTTACCTGGGCATAATGATTGCTAGGGGTGAGAGATACGGTCTTTCCCCAGGGCAGAAGCTCTTCGAATGGGCTCACGAGAAGATGGTTGAACGCCGAGATAAGCTGGGGAAGAGAGCAAGTGATGAGGCACAAGCACAACGTGATGAGGCACAGGCACAAGCCCAACGTGAACATGAGCTTCAGCTTGCTCGGCTTCGAGTGGGATTCCCAGACAGTGGTCCTTCAGCTGGAAATGGAAACCAGCCTCGTGAGAGGCCCTCCCCAATACCGAAATACGAAGACAACGGCAGGCAACCGATTGATACTTACATCCGCTCTTTCGAAAGTCTTGCGGCAGTTAACGAAGGCACAGAGGCTGAGAAGAGTCGTTGGCTGCTCGCCTCCATGCCACCCCGTCTGCTCACCCTGGTCAATGAACTCGACCAAATGCAACTGAGGGACTATGAGAAAGTTAAAAGCACACTCCTGGCCTCACAGAACCTTTCACCAGCTAAGTGTCGTGCTAGGTAAATTTCTGCTTTCCCACTGAAGGAGGAGAACTGTAGTACCTTTGGCAAATGCAAGGCTCGCCTCTTTAATGATTGGTTACGGGTTGCAAAGTGTCCTTGTGAGAAGTTGTATGTGTTCTTGATGTTTGATGCAATTGCCAATGAACTTTCTCCAGATGTTGTTGCATATGTAAGGACTCAGCTTAAGGATGAGATCAACTACGAGAAAAGTTTAGCCGCTGTGGATGAATACCTCCATCACAACCAGCCTGGAGTACGTCTCTGTGATGTTATGAGGGCAAGAAGTGCCGATTCCAAGGTTCGTCCTCAGAGTTGTATCTCCCCTGCAGCAAGCCATGATTCTCACCGGAAAGGAGATCATAGGAACGGGAAGCACAAGGGCCCCTCGCAGTACTCACATCATCCAGCACATCCTCCTTACACTCCTAAGCTTTATTACGGCCATGCACCCACACTCAAGAAGGATAACTCAGTAAGACCTAAGCCTCAGCAGTTCAGAGGCAAAGGCCATTACTCTGCTCCTCCTTCCCAGGGTTTTCAGCCAAACTCTAAGAGCCACCATGCTCCCTCACACAGCGGCAGCCCACAAAGCCGTCCAGCCACGCACTTGGCCCATGCTGTAGAAATAAGGCCAGAAAGGGCCACTGAGGATAACGCCGAGGAACCTACGTACAAACTTGCCAATGTGGAACTCACCGAATGGGGTAATCCGCAGGTGATCCCATAATGTCTAAGAACTATAAATGGTGTGGAAGTTGAGATAGCCCTTGACACAGGGGCCAATGGCATATTTGTAGACGAAAGATTCATCAGGGATGAAGATTTTACCGGCGAAGTCGTTCGTGTGCGGGTTGCTGAAGGAACACCCGAAATACGACACTGCTGTGTCATTAACCTGGATTGCAAATACTACAAGGGAAAAGCCCCAGCTGTGGCAATGATTGGGCTTATGTACCCTGTCTTGATGGGTCGTGCACTGAACCTAGTTCCTACTTTCCAGGCCGACCTCTACCATAAGGACATTTCTTGTTATAACTTCCCTTGGGGGAAGTCACATGAAGCCATTTCAGCAGCAACTCCTGGCCTCGATGCCAAGAATTTGGACGATTCTCCAACTGACTCCGTTGAGTCTGCTGCAGTTAGTACACGTAATGTGGAACGCGGAGGTTTCCCACTCCTTTACCAGATGATGCACCGCTAGAGCCATTGAAGTCCCGTCCAGACTTTGCCAAATTGCAGCAAGATTGCCCCAGCCTCAAACGCTGGATGTAGCAGGCCACCGAAGGAAAGACCTTCACATTGAGAGGAGGAGGCCAGATCACTTACGCCCTAGAAGATGGAGTACTTCGTAGGCATGTGACTAAAGATGGCCACACCTTTAAACAGTTGGTGGTGCCCGCTTCATTGCACCGCCAGGCTATGTATGTGGCACACCATTTACCTCTGAGTGGACACAGAAGCAAAGCTAAAACTCGGCATGTCCTTCAGAAGGCTTTTGCATGGCCAAACATGTATGCCTAGGTAGACAGATATGTAGGCTCCTGCCCTGTCTGTCAATCCACCTCAACGGCACCGGTACCGAAAGTTCCCATGGGGATAACTAAGCTCTCAATGGAGCCATTTTCCAAGGTCGCTATTGACATATTAGGTCCTATTAATCCAGCTTTGTCCACGGGAAACAGGTCCTCCTGGTATATGTCGACCTGGCAACAAGGTACCCAGATGCAGTGCCACTGTCTACTGTCACGACTGAAGCAGTCGCTCATGCCCTATTTGAAATCTGCTCCAGGGTTGGCTCTCCTGAGCAGGTCACTTCTGACAATGGAAGTCAGTTTACAAGTAGGCACTTCGAGGCTTTCTGTAACCTTTTAGAAATGAAGCACATTCGCACGAGTGTCTATCATGCCCAATCAAATGGAGCATTCGAACGCTATAACAGGACACTGAAGCGATGTTTGCGCAAGCTAGTGATAGATATACCTAGGCAGTGGGACAAGTACGTCCCTCCTACACTTTTCTCCTTCAGAGACACGCCCCACGACACTACTGGATACTCGCCTTTCGAGCTGATTTATGGTCATAAGGTCAGAGGCCCAGTGGAATTCTTGGCAGAATGTTGTGATTTACCTACCATCGAAGATGACGATAGGGATGTCCATGAGTATATTTTGAAGTTTTCATCTCACCTCAGAAAGGCTTGGAAAACTGCACAATAAGCCATTAAGGGTCACCAGCAGACTGCCAAGCTCCTCTTTGACAAGCGTGCCCGGCGTCGTGCCCTGACACCCGGAGATCGAGCTCTGTTACTTCTTCCAACAGATACCCGCAAGCTAATGCTACGCTGGAAAGGACCGTACACTGTGGTACACCGGATGACCCCTGACAATTATGTGTTAAATGTTGATGGGAATAACCGGAAATACCACATTAACCAGCTGAAGCTTTATTGTGAGGACCCGGAGGCCCACAGGGATCCTGCGCTGGCACTCTCAGCAACCCCTATAGATGCCCTCGGCATCAACAGAACCTTCGAGGCTGCAGCAACACAGGTGCTCCATTATAGCCACCCCTTACCTCCTATATTGGAATACTCCACCCTTGCAGTGGAGACAGACTTACGGGAGTGGAGTTTTTCGGAAGAAGCCCCTCTGGCCACAGCCACCGCCCTCGCAATTGAAGACACAAGCTTAGCTTTTGATGATGGTAAGGATCCTGCCATTCCCACACACCGAAAGGAAAGTGTGAGTAATTGCATTATTAACTCCAGACTGCAACCGAGTCAACAGGAACAGCTGAACAAGCTGTTAGAGGACTATGAGAACGTCTTCAACGACCTCCCAGGCATTACCGCTACCCTTGAGCATCATGTCAGATTGACTGACCAAGAGCCATTTCGGCATTCCTATGGTCTTCCCCACCAGCTGTCCGTATGGCTGAAGGAAGATCTTGACACTTGGGTCCGCCTCGGACTAGCTGAAAAGAGCATTTCGCCTTGGTGTTCACCGTTACTGGCAGTGCGAATGCGAGATGGCAGTCACAGGTTTTGCCTTGACTGTCGTAAGCTTAACTCCCGTACCATCTTTGATGGAGAGCCCATTGCTGACGCCGAGCATATTTTCTCGTTGCTCTCCCAAGCCCGTTACCTGTCCAAGTTGGATCTGGCCAGTGGATTTTGGCAAGTCCCGCTGAGCAAGACTATCAAGCCTCTAACAGCTTTTTCCACAAGATATGGTCTATACCAGTTCAGGGTCATGCCTTTTGGTATGGTAAATGCCCTTGGCTGCTTCAGCAGACTCATGAGGATAGTACTACAGGATCTCGACAATGTTTCATGCTTTATAGACGACATCCTGGTGCATTCTCAGGATTGGTCATCGAACCTCGAGACTCTCCGCAGAGTTCTCACTCGTCTGAACCAGCATGGACTTCATTTAAAGCCTTCCAAATGTGAGATTGGTTTCACACAATTGCAGTATCTCGGCCACGTGGTTGGAGAAGGAGGTATGACCCCTTTACAGGACAGGGTGCAAGCTATTAAGGATATGGAGAAACCTGCTACTGTCACTCAACTGAGATCATTCCTGGGTAGTGTCGGCTACTACCAATGGCTCATTCCACACTTTAATACTATCGCTGCCCCTTTGCAGCAATGACCTCCTCAAAGCAAGGTAAAACCTCCCCTGTCCAATGGACAGATGAAGCAGAGAGAGCATTTTTCAAGCTCCGAGAAGCATTGGCGGGTGAGCCAGTATTACAACTGGTAAACCCTGATTTTCCATTTATCTTGCAGACCGACGCCTCAGACAAAGGCCTGGGTGCCGTGCTCTTGCAAGCCCGATCAGACAACTCAACAGAAGTAGCTCCAGTGCGATATGCAAGCCGCTGGCTTCGCCCTGCAGAGCGAAATTACTCCACCGTGGAGAAGGAAGCTCTAGCTGCATATTGGGCCATAAAGAAATTTGAAGTCCATCTGTATGGCCAACATTTTACACTGAGAACCGACCACCGACCTCTCCTATATTTACAGACTGCAGACAAGCTAAATCCTTGCCTGTAAAGGTGGCACTTTACCTGAATCTTTTCAAATTCACTGCCCAACATGTTCATAGCAAGGACAATGACCTTGCTGATCTACTAAGTCGACGGTCATTACCCTCAAATGAGGAGGTTGGTGCTGTTAGCTTAAATTTGACTAGTCGGTAAAAATTACTTCTCTAATGTGTTGTTTATTTTTTATGTTTATCTTTTATGTCTTTAATACTATACTATACTTGTTTATTTTAGCGCACAAACGTTATTCCTAATGGAAGACGAAAAAGATGAAGAATATTTCTTTTATCGTAGTTTTATATTTCCCTTTGTGGGACTCTAAAAGCCAGAACATGGCGGAAACATTTTAGTTTAGTGTTGGATAGCTGAAACTGTTTTAAATCCAGTCGCCAATGTTAATGACAAATTGGTTCAAGTTTTCCATTTGCGTATACTGTATTTTTTTGTGTATACTATATTTTTGCCTTCTTGCATGTGAAGCATTCTTAAACTTAAATATTGATATTCTAATTGTGATTTAATTTTCTTGAAATTTGAATTTGATCACATTTCTTTTATGTTTCGCATGTCATTTAATGTATTGTTATAAGACTTGTTCACGTTTCCTAATAGTATGATATGTTCCAGTGGTGGATCCCATCCTTAATGTTCATTTGTTCTTTTCCATTAGAAGGATATCTCATCCCTCATAATAACACTGAAGTCACCGTAACTTCCTCTGTTCTTTTTTCGCCTTCTGTAGTACAATTTCGCTAAATCAATATTCTTTATTCCCACTTCTTGACTTTTGCAGATTATGATTATTTGCAATTTATATCTTAGCTTATAGCTAATTTTAAATATATCTTATTTACTATTCTTGTACGTGTAAAAGTAGAGTCCCGATATAAAGGCTGCTCCTACTTTTCCACCTCTTCAGTGAACCCATCAGACACATTTTGTTTACAATTTTTCTTATTATAAAAATTGTTCTTGCTGATAATTTTGTTATAAATTTGAACTTGCTGTTATGTCATTAGCCTGTCTAGATATATATCAGTAGCTTCTTTATTATTTGAGTACTTAAATTCCGTCTCCTACAAGCAAAGAACGTTCTAGAGATTGTTTACCAGTAACCTAACTTTCCATTATTATTCTCGTCTTATTTTATTTGCTTCCACTTGTTGCACCTAAAATACTGTCTCTCCCTTGCATCTCTGCTATAATTGCCTGCCAGGGACCACCACTAAAGTAGTCCTTAAATGATATAAGAGCCAGTTACTGCTCTAGAAATATATCCTACAGAACGTCACCAGGAGGGACAATGAAGCGTCCTCATTTGGCGGCCAAACATCCCAGAGGCAGCATTTCGCCTCAGCAGTCAAGTTATTTCAAACCTTATTTACGTGGCATTTTCACAGGAATTCATCTGACACAACAGGATGAGGGATAGTGTATGGTAAAGCTCGTGGGTCAAGCAAATTGGTTTTTCGAGAATTAGTTACATTCGTTACTGGCTAAATCCTACGAATTTTTTCTCAGATTCCATTCCCATACAAACGAAATTTTGTAGATTACCTAACTGGAATCTCACTTGCCAAAGTTAATTCCTTAACCTGGAAATTACAGCTGATATACATTGCTAAGAAGTTTCTTTTCATTGAATGTGATAATCGAAAATCTCATCCTCTGAAGATTGGTTATGAGCCCGTAAAAATCTATCCCTTCTCCTAATAATTTCTAATTTCATTTCACCCCTTTCTATCATCGTAAATAAAGTGTTTTACGTCAAAAACTCATGAATAAAGCTATTTGCTATATAAATTGCAAATAATTAATCATTTAGCTAAAGTGTTTTATGCTATAAACTGGAAATAATTAAAAGGTAATTTTACCCTGTTGGCTTTGCAAATATTTCCTGTTAACCACAATTTAATGAATGCATACTGTATTTATCTTGCTGATTCTTCATATCTTGGGGATAAAGTGTTTTGAGTTATAAGTTGCAAATACTTCAAAAGGTGGTTTTGCACCCTTTTTTTTCATTGCAAACAGTTCTTGATAACTAAAAGTGAATGAATACTGTATTTATCTCGTAGATTCTTCCGTTATCATATATAGAGTGTTTTACCATATTAATTGCAAATTAGTAATAAGCATTGCAAGTTTTGTGGTTGCCCACAATTTAAGGAATACATACAGTACTGTATTTGTCTTGCTTATTCTTCATTCATTGTGAATAAATTGTTTTCCTTTAATACCAGCAAAGAATTAATGGTTTTGTATGCTCTTATGGTAGCATAAATATTTCTGGTTAGCTGTGACTAACCAATATATTTTCATTCTGTAGAATAATATTGGAAACTCATTATATGTGTGCTCATGCTTTCAGCTTTCCATTATTAACAGTGTGTCGTTTATGTTTCTGCAATTGCAGTGTCCTCTATTCTACTTTGCCTGTGTGACAGAGGTAATCGTCGAGTTCAGGCCAAAGTCTTGGCATACGTCCGAGGTGCCAGGAAACGAAATCGAGTTCACCACCTCCGGGATTCGAGGCAGCATTTCATAAAATTTAATTTGAAAAATTTAATTAAATTCTTTTAATGTCATTGCATTTCCAAAATTAAAAGAAAGTTGAATTCTGAGTTTCATTTAACCGACTCCTGGTATAACGGGTGGGGTGTTCAAGTGCAAATATCAGTCCTGTCTGTTTGTGAGCTCTTAACCGAGCTCAGTACTTTGAGTCCCCTTAGTAAAACAAATCTTAACAACACTCTACCATTCCCCCAACAATGTACCCCTATAACCTTGAAAATTATATGAACCCCAAATAGAGTGAGCAAATAATATTTTATGAGTATGATACTGTGCCTGAATAGTGAAAAGTATCAGCTGATACATTAGCGGCAAAATGTTTGGCAATAGGGGTTCGTTCTCCTGCATCCTCCTCCTCTTCTAAAGATTAATGCGATTGGATAATATGAAAATAATAGAAAAAAGCATTAAGAACAAACAACAAACAAACTTTCGATATAATATCGTCAGGGAAATAGCGTGCAAGGGCGCATCAGCTGATACGGATGCGGCAAAACGTTTGCATCCTCGTGCTCACCACCACCATGCACGTCCTAGTGTATGCCTGTTGCCCACCGCATAATAAAGTGCATTAATTTGTTTACTGTACAGTAAATCTGTATATCTTTTATACTGCACACTATTTGCATGTTAATATAAAAACTACAGGTCTTTCTGCTTTATTATGTACTTATAAAATATGTTTTATTAATCTTATATCTTTGGCATAGTGTGTCTATGGACGGTTGTGGAACGAGCTATGCCCATTATCATTGTTTCCGATGGAAAAGAAAGACTAGATGTTTTACGCAATTTTCGATTTACCTTTCACTTCTGAGAACCTATCTCTGCGTTATTACAAGAACAAGATATATATATATATATATATATATATATATATATATATATATATATATATATATTATATATATATATATATATATATATATATATATAAGTAATCCCTCGCTCTATCACGAATCACCTCTCGCAAATTCACTGTATCGCAATTTTTTTTTTCTTTCTTTTCCCCTCCCCACCATTTTTTTTTTTTTTTTTTTAAATTGTGACACCAGGATGGGCCAAAAAATGATAAAATAAAACAGCCTTTATCAGGCTGTAAAGAGAAACAGAGATGGAGAGTGTAATGACCTGTCAGATGTGAAGGGATAATAAAAGAAGAGTATGAATCTCCAGCTCTCTGCTGGGTTTTAATATACCTCTGCATTACTTTCATGATGTCTATTCCATTAATTCTCCTTAGATCTTATTATTATTATTATTATTTTTATTATTATTATTATTATTATTATTATTATTATTTATTATTATTATTATTACTGGCAACAATAATTTTCCTTTGATGATTGTGGAGATTATTATCATCATCATCATCATTATTATTATTATTATTATTATTATTATTAAGGGCTCATCATTGTTTGTACATCTGTTGTTTTATTTACTTTAATAACTGTGTACAATGCCCCTCCCTAGTTGGCTGGGACAAAGAGAGTGTGGGGGGTTGGGTAGAATAGAATGTTGGAGAGAGAGGGAGAGAGAGAGAGAGAGAGAGACATCTTTAATTAACTCTTGTTCATTCAACCAAAACTACATTATTTATTGTAAAAATAATGGTTTAATTACAAATTCGTAATAATAATGATATTAATAATAATAATAATAATAATAATAATAATAATAATAATAATAATAATAATAATCTCCACAATCATCATCAAAGGAAAATTATTGCTACAAATAATAATAATAATAATAATATCAAAGAGAGAGAGGGAGAGAGAGAGAGAGAGAGACATCTTTAATTAACTCTTGTTCATTCAACCAAAACTACATTATTTATTGTAAAAATAATGGTTTAATTACAAATTCGTAATAATAATGATATTAATAATAATAATAATAATAATAATAATAATAATAATAATAATAATAATAATCTCCACAATCATCATCAAAGGAAAATTATTGCTACAAATAATAATAATAATAATAATATCAAAGGAGATTTTTTGGAATAGACATCATGAGAGTAATGCAGAGGTATATTAAAACCCAGCAGAGAGCAGGATATTCATTACACATCTTTTATAATACCTTCACATCTGACAGGTCATTACATATATATATATATATATATATATATATATATATATATATATATATATATATATATATATATATATATATATATATATATATATATATATATATATATATATATATATATATATATATATATACACACACCTTGTTCCTTTTATACGTGATTTTTTTATACACAAAATTGCAATAATGACCCCCAAAAAGAATAATTAAAAAATTCTAATTTCGCGAATAACGCCTGCAATTTCCTTTCTGAACCTAAATTTATCAAGCTTAAATCCATTACCATTACGAGTTCTGGTTTCATCATGAATCTTTAAAACTTTATTAATATCACCCTTGTTAATCCCTTTAAACCATTTATACACTTCAATCATATCCCCCCTAACTCTGTGCCTCTCTAGAGAATGTAGATTAAGTTTTTTTAATCTGTCATATGGTAGATTTAGGCATTGCATAACTATTTTTTGTTTTGTTTTTTAGTCTGGCTATGGTTATTTATAATTTTTATTTTATCTTTGCGTACATATGCAGATGGAGGTTCGTTCTCCTGCATCCTCCTCTTCTACCGCATAAGTTACTTGCTCACGGCCACCATGCATGTCCCAGTGTACTGTATGACTGTTGCCCACTGCATAATAGAGTACAGCACAGTAATGTATGTTAATTTCTAGCTGTAAAGTGAATATTAATATCTTTTGCATACCCTTAAAAATAGATACAGGGCTTTTTACTTTGCTATGTAGTAATAAAATATGTTTTTTACTTATCTTATATCTTTTGGCATGGTGTATCTATATAAGGTTTGGAACGTATCTATGCCCTTTATCATTGTTTCCTATGGAAAATGACTTGTTTTTTCACGCGATTTTCCATTTACCAGACAATTCTGAGAACCTATCTAAGTGTTATTCTGAGAACTAAGTGTATATTAATCCCTCATTCATTGCAGGTGTTACGTTCCGTATTTATATGGTGCAATACTGTGAGTTACATGTTTAAATTTATGGTTTTTATTATTTTTTACTATTTTATTATTCTTAGGCTAGGAAATACTTTTTTTATCTATAAAATAATGAAAATACTGGATATTTTAATATTTTCACATATCGTGGATTTCCGCGATATACCCAGAATAACTGCGATATAAAATACACATACATACATATACCTTGGCTGTTTCCCCCTTAAATTGGGGGGTAGCCGACATCAAAAAAGGAAAACAGTTTGGGGAGAAGTTATTCTCCCCTCCACTCCCCTTCTTCTTTGACGTCTCACAGGAGGTTGGTGCAAGGGGGGGGATTCCCAGTCCCCCCGCCCCGTCCACTTTTAGTCGCCTTTTACGACACGCAGGGAATACGGTGAGGCTATTCTTTGATATTGTGCCGCTCGCCATAAAAAACCGCGATGCACTGAATTCGCAGAACGTGAACCGCAATATAGCGAGTGATTACTGTATATATATATATATATATATATATATATATATATATATATATATATATATATATATATATATATATATATATATATATATATATATATATATATATATATATATATATATATATATTCTAATGGTTCTACAGCTTGCTCTCACATTGAAAAAGCCACTCACTTTGGCTCTCATTTTTCTGCCAACTCTTCTATAAATGATTCCAGCCCAGCTGCCCCTCAATCTTTACCCCTCTCTAACTCTATGCCTACCATTATGCTTTCTTCACGCAAAGTTCATAATGTTCTTCCCTCGCTAAAGATGAAAAAGGCTTCTTTTCCCATTTTATCGCTGCAAAGTTCCTTAAGCACTTTGCAGATGAACTGGCTCTCGTGCTTTGCCGTCTTTTATGCCTCTTTCTGTAAACCAGTATCTTACCTTCATATTGGAAGCATGCTCTAATTCAATCTGTTCCTAAGAAGGCTGATCACTCTATTCCTTCAAACTACCGATCTATTCCCCTAACCACCTCAATTGCAAAAGTTTTCAAAACTTTGCTCAATGCTCACTTCTTGAAACGCCTTGAATCTAACTTACTTATCTCCGATCACCAGTACGTCTTCCGCAAGGCAAGATCCACTGGTGACCTCCTGTCCTATATTACTCAAGTATGGTCATCTTCTCTGAGGAACTATGGGGAATCCTTTGTCGTCGTCCTTGATATCTCTAAGGCTTTTGTGGTGTAGTGGTAGCGCCTTGACATAGTAATCATAAGTCCTAGGTTCGAGTCCCGGTCGGGGTAAAAAATGATTCATGTTTTCACATATGTAATGTGCTTCATTGGTTATTTCATGGCCCAAATGAGATTGGGAATTGAATTAAATGCTAAAATGAAGCTACGAGTGAGGTTGGGGAATCTGTAATATGAACATAGTGGCATTCAGTTAGAATGCGTTCATTCCTAAGTATAGCAGATATAAGCTATAAGGTTGGATTCCTTTTAACCTTCTGTGGTGTAGTGGTAGCGCCTTGACTTAGTAATCATAAGTCCTAGGTTTGAGTCCCTGTCGGGGTAAAAAAATGATTCACTACATATATATATATATATATATATATATATATATATATATATATATATATATATATATATATATATATATATATATATATATATATATAAATATACAGTGTTCCCCCGGTTATTCGCGTTTCTTGGTTCGCGTTCTCACTGTATCGCTTTTTTAATATATATATATATATATATATATATATATATATATATATATATATAAATATATATATATATATATATATATAAATTATTATTTTATTTTATGGGTATATGCAAAAATATTAAAATAAAATAAAAAAAATTCTCAGAATTTTCATTTTTTTATTGAAAAAACATATTTCATTATCTAATTCATAAAAATAATTCATTTCCTAGCCTACGAATAATAAAACAGTAAAAAATAGTAAAAAACATAAATTTAGATAGATAGATAGATACGTTTATTGACCACCTCTTTTGAAAAGTATAATCTTTACAAAAGGAATGTTTGGTCCAAATTACAATGAATAAATACAACAGATTTTGTACAATCATCAAATAATGAAATGAATTTTAAACTAATATACATTGTACTAATAACTGAATGATATACGTACGTAGAGTATAACACAGTATTGCATCATGCGAAATAGTGTTCGATAGCGTACAATGTATTGGGGTCGCAGCTACGTGAGCTAGCATATATATTTATATTTTTAGTAGTTTCATGATTTTATTGATAAATAAAATGTATTTCTTAGCCTAAGAATAATAAAACCGTAAAAAATAGTAAACAGTATTGCACCACATAAAATACGATACCGGTAACAGTGTTTCGGAAAACGCAAAGGCTCTCACCTACGTGACCTAGTGAATCTTAAAATTTTCATTATTTTATTGATAAAACAAGTATTTCCTAGCCAAAGAATAATAAAACAGTACAAAATAGTAAAAAACATAAATTTAGATATACGTACGTACAGTATAACTCAAAGTATTGCATCATGCGAAATAGAGTTCGAGTTAGTAGTGGTGTTCCACAGGGTTCAGTTGTAGGGCCACTTTTGTTCCTTGTATATGTAAATGACCTACCAGAGTCTGTAAATTCATTCATGAATATGTTTGCAGATGATGCAAAGATTGTGAAGAAAGTAAAAAACGAGAACAATGGTAGAGAACTTCAGGAGGATCTAAATAATCTGCATGAGTGGTCAGAAAAGTGGCTAATGAAATTCAATACTTCAAAATGTAAGGTAATGAGAATGGGTACAAGTGCAAGAAGGCCCAAGCTTGACTACTCGGTGGCTGGAGTACAACTTCAAAGAGACAGAAAATGAGAGAGATCTAGGAGTAAACATACTGGCAGATTTGTCTCCAGAAATACATATAAATGGCATAGTAAGGGCAGCATATGCATTCTTATCAAATGTAAGGGTAGCCTTCAGGCACATGGAGAAGGAAATGTTCAGAAATATTTATGTAACCTATGTGAGGCCAAAACTCGAATATGCAGCCCCCTTTTGGAATCTGCACTTGAAAAAGCATATAGCTAAGCTTGAAAAAGTTCAAAGACATGCCACGAAACTGGTGCCAGAAATACGCAATCTCAGTTATGATGAGAGGCTGAGGGAATTAGACTTACCATCACTCGAAGCTAGAAGAGTGAGGGGGGATATGGTGACAGTCTTTAAATTCCTTCATGGTTATGATAGAGTGGATAGGGATCGATATTTTGATATGGCTGGCTCTAGAACTAGAGGTCATAGTTTGAAGCTTCGTAAGAAAACTTCTTTGCAGGATGTAAGAAAATACTTTTTCAGTGTAAGAGTAGTTGATAATTGGAATTCGCTAAGCGAGGAGGTAGTTGATGCTATCTCAATCCATAGTTTTAAGGACAGGTATGATAAATATCACTAAGTATAAAATGGAACCGATCAGGAGACGGGAAGATACGAGCTTTGGGCTAAACACAATTACGTAATCACATAAATTTAGATATACGTACGTACGTACAGTATAACGCACAGTATTGCATCATGCGAAATAGTGTCCGATAACTACGTGAGCTAGCATATATATTTATATTTCCAGTAGTTTCATGATTTTATTGATAAAAAAAACGTATTTCTTAGCCTAATTATAATAAAACAGTAAAAAATAGTAAAAAGTATTGCACCACGTAAAATACGATACCGGTATCAGTGTTTCGGAAAACGCAAAGGCTTTCACGTACGTGACCTAGTGAATATTAAAAGTTTTATTATTTTATTGATAAAACAATTATTTCCTAGCCTAAGAATAATAAAACAGTAAAAAATAGTAAAAAACAAATTTAGATATACGTACATACAGTATAACTCACAGTATTGCATCATGTGAAATATGTAGTGTCCGATAGCTACGTGAGCTAGCATATATATTTATATTTCCAGTAGCTCTCAGCTACGTGAGATAGTTCATGGACTGCTAATCGTAAACGCAAAAATGATTGTAAAATACTGTACCTATGTATGTCATGTCATCATTACCTCATTCACGGTAAGTATTAATATCACTTTCATAAAAATTTACGTTGCTTGCTGTTATTTATAATGTAAAGGGTGTTTTTTTTTAACAGTGCAAGGAGGGTTTATACAGTACGTAAACTTAAAAATAATTGTAAATGAGTATGTCATGTAATTACCACTTCATTAACCATAATTTTATCTATCACTTTCATATAAATTTACGTTGCATGCTGTTATTTATGAAGTAAAGGGTGGTTTGTTAACAGTACAGGGAGGGTTTATACAGTGTAAACGTAAAAATAAATTAAAATATCTATGTACATATAGGCTGATCCTACTCCGCAGTTTTCCTGGTTCGCGCCGGGACCCGGAACCGAACTACCGCGATAAGGGGGGGAACACTGTGTGTGTGTGTGTATATATATATATATATATATATATATATATATATATATATATATATATATATATATATATATATATATAGTCACCTATCGCGAATTCAGTGCATCGCAGATATTTTTTTTATTAATAAGATTATTGTGACACCAGGACGGGCCAAAAATTGATAAAATAAAACCTCCTTTATCAGGCTATAAAGAGAAACAGAGATGGAGATTGTAATGATCTGTTAGATGTGGAGGGATTATAAAAGATGTGTAATGAATAACCAATTCTCTGCTGAGTTTTAATATACCTCTGCATTACTTTCATAATGTCAATTCCAAAATTTCTATATAGATCTTATTATTATTATTATTATCATTTTATTATTAATATTATTATTATTATTGTTATTGGCAATAACAATTTTCCATTGATGATGATTGTGGAGATTATTATTATTATTATTACTATTATTATTAAGGGTTCATCATTGTTTGTACGTCTGTTGGTTTATTTACTTTAATAACTGGTAGAGTGCCCCTCCCTAGTTGGCTGGGACAAAGGGAGTTTGGGGATTTGGGAAAAAAAGAGAGAGAGAGAGAGAGAGAGAGAGAGAGAGAGAGAGAGAGAGAGAGAGAGAGAGAGAGAGAGAGAGAGAGATATGCATCCTTTTAAAGTTCCATCAGGAAATGAAGACAGTGAATCTAAAATGGAGGGAAGTTTATTATTAGATTTCTCTCTCTCTCTCTCTCTCTCTCTTGCTTTGTTTGGGGTTTATCTAATTTTCAAGATTATAAAATTATTATTCCTTGGTTCTAACATTATTCTATCTATCTGCACGAAATATTAGTATAAATAGTGTCAGCTGAGAGAAAAGAAAACGTACACAATTCGTTCAAAGAAAACGTATATCATACTGTGTTCATGGGAAAATTAAATGAAATATATATATATATATATATATATATATATATATATATATATATATATATATATATATATATATATATATATATATATATATATATATATATATATATATATATATATATATAATCTCTACACACTATTACCCTGACGATATTATATCGAAAGTTGGTTTGCTATTTGTTCATAATGTTTTTTTTAATCTTCATAATATCACGTTCATATAAATTTATGCTTGCACGCTGTTATTAATAAAGTATATCGTGTGTTGTTAACAGTGCAGGGAGGGTTTATACAGTAAAGGTAAAAATAAATGTGAAATACCTGTAATAAATATGGTGCTCCTACTTCGTGGATTATCACCTTTTGTGGCTGGTCCCAGAACCGAATCCCCGCGATAAATGAGGGAGCACAGTGTATATATATATATATATATATATATATATATATATATATATATATATATATATATATATATATATATATATATATATATATATATATATATATATATGCTGAAGCAAGGTGATGCATAAGAATACAATAAAATATAATAGCCTATTGCCAAATTCATAACACCGATTATTTCCAGAAATAGCTTTGTATTGTGCACTCAAATAAAATTTCATCACTTTTAACTTGATAAAAATAAGATGACCAAGGCTTCCATTTCAGCAAAAAGATCTAAACATTACTCTGCAAATCAAACATGTTAATATTCGAGTATATAGAACATTAAACTTACGAGTTGCCTCCTTGTCTCCTGTTTCTTGTCTTGTATGGACATAACCCCTTTTCTCTTGAGTTCTCCTATCTGCATCTGCCTCTTGCTGTTGTTCAGCATCAGGTCTCTTCTCTGCTGCTTCCTCAGGCTGAAGGACATATAATTCTTTAAAAACATACAAAAACTACCAAACAGTTACAATACTTTCTAAAACATGAATACAAAAGGAAGTTTGTGAAGTCTTATGATTAACATGATCAGCACATGCAACAACAACTTTCACCTTTTATAGCACAAAATAGACTTTGCTTCTCTATGACCAAATATTAATATTTTACAGGAAGAGTAAAGCATGCATCTAATACCCACTTTATCAAGGTAAAGATTTGAGCATTCACTGGCTGACATGGTTCATTCCCTTTTTCGTACCATTTTCCTCCTTTTCTTATTATTCCACTAAGTGAGTTCTATCTAATGAGAAGCTAAGCGTCTACTGCTTCCCACTGTTAAATCTTTCTTATTATGTCTTTTCTTTGTTATTTTCCTGGGGTGAGGGATGAGAAAACCACCTCTGCATTCCCAAAAAGTTGTAAAAGTCAATTATGTGGGCAAAACCAAGGAGGCTGGGAATCCTTCCCTTTATATATCATTCATGAAGAATTGAAGTTGGGCTCTGATTTGGTAACTCAACTCACAAGCTGGATTGCGGCTTTATATTCGGACAGAAATATTGGCATGTTGGTATACAGCAGAAACAATGTGGCTGCCGTGGCAAGATTTGGTAGCATGCACGACTTTGATTTGTCAGGTCGTAGGTCCATAAATCATCAAGGTCTGAGGCTAGACAGAGTATTCATTCAGGGTAACGGTCACACTACTAAACCCAAAGTCCATCAAAAGACAAGGGAGTCCGTGATGTAAAACTGGATAAGATCAGTTAGTATGCAGTAAATTTATTGGTAAATATTCACAATTACCCAAACTCATATAAAATTTATTCATTTAAAATTGCTAATTCATTTTATAAATTCCATCACTTTATCAAATAATTCTTACCGCTGGTGGCATGGGAGAAATATAAGGCACCCATATTCCCTACAAGTCACCACATGTGACCACAAGGGACAGGGGAGCAAAAGACTCAAATGTCTACTCATAATTTTCTAAAGTTTAGCTTGAGAGAGGATAAACTGTGAAGGATAGGAGTGCTGAAAATGAGTGAGTTGATTTTAAAAGAGAATATTAGTACCAAGCAGGAGGGAAGTCAGTTGCATGAGAAGGAGAACATTATATGCAAGAAAGTCTCAGATATGTGGAATGAAGTCAAGGAGAGGGTGAAGGAGGGATGGGTTGAAGAACGGAGGCATTTGATGATCTTAAGCTATAAAGTGTGAGGAAATAGGCATATGGGTGGAAGTGGAGGAAATGGTTGTGAATGGTGGAATAAGAAGAGGTTGTGGCACAGGAAAAAATTTAACAAACACACGAAGTCTGACTGAAAACAGAATATAAAGAGGCATATGAGAAAAGTAAAATACAGTGAAGACAGGGGGATGGCAAAGTGTATGATAAAGACAATGAGGAGCAATGTGAAAAAGGGGTAGTAGATATTTGCCTAATATTTTGGAGGTAAGTGATAAGAATGGAAAGAGGCGAGTCTGGTAAAGAGACAGTGTGAAGTGAGCAGATGGGCAGCAGCTAGTGAATAAGAGGAAGGTGAGTGAGAGTGTGAGTTTTTGAATATGAAACGATAAAGAGGAAAGGATTATAGCTGAGGGATAGCCTGGTGGATAGGCTTGCAATAGACAAAGAGAATAATAATGCAATAATGAGAGAGAAGGTTGAAATAACACTGAAAGTAATGAAAGCTGGTGAGGCAGCTGGGTTAGATGGGTGTCTTGCGGAATGTCTATCAGAATGTGAAAATGCAATAGTTGACTGGAAGGAGGAGAGAGTGTGTAGTTCCACTATATAAAAGGAGATATAAACATAAGTATTTGTTTTTAACTAGTAGACTCTGGCTGATTAGGTGGATGGGCAAGTGTTAAGTTGAGGAAACTGGGAAATGAGGGGGGAGAGTGATGTGAATTCAGGAGAGGATGAGGTTGCATGAATGAGTTATGTGCTTGTAAAGCCATTATGAGAATGGTAAAAAATTTCTTTGGGCATTCATGACCTTGGAGGGTTGATAGAGCAGTTTTGTGGAGCATGTTGCACTTGCATAGGATAGAATGAAGACTGATGGGAGTGTCAAAAGTAATTACACAATAAGTAGTGCATGTATGAGTAAAGTAGAAATATATATATATATATAAATATATATATATATATATATATATATATATATATATATATATATATATATATATATATATATATATATATATATATATATATATATATATATATATATATATATATATATATATATATATATATATATATATAAGTACAAACTGTTAGCATACAGCACTAAATAGTAAGGAAGCCCATCAGTGAACAAAACTTATAAAATAATGCTATATTTCGGATCCTAACTGGATCCCTTCTCAAGCACAACTGAGAAAAAATAACAATGGTGGAGGAAACGTAAACAAAAGGACTCCTGAGACCTGAGGGATTAAAAATTTTTATGATAACAGGACAGGCTTAATCCAAACGAATTATCCTCAACAAAGAAGCCTCCAAGATCATTAAATCATCAACAAAGGAAAATGTTAATGCTTAAAATGATAAAAGATCTGAAAGAAGATAACCCCCAAAAAATTTTATAATTAACAATATTAATAAATATGCACATATATATATACAGTGTTACCCCAGTTATTCGCGCTTCCTGGTTCGCTTTCTCACTCTATCGCGTTATTTTTTTTGATAAATTATTATTTTACTTCATGGGTATATGCAAAAATATTAAAATATTAAAAAAAAAATTCTCAGTATTTTCATTTTTTTTTATTGAAAAAACATATTTCATTATCTAATTGATAAAAAAAAAATTATTTCCCAGCCTACGAATAATAAAACAGTAAAAAATAGTAAAAACATAAATAATTCCTTTACAAAAGGAATATTTGGTCCAAATTACAGTGAATAAATACAATAGATTTTGTACAATCATCAAATAAGTAGATGAATTTTAAATTAATATACATTGTACTAATAACTGAATGATATACGTATGTACAGTATAACTCACAGTATTGCATCATACGAAATAGTGTTCGATAGTGTACAATGTATTGGGGTCGCAGCTACGTGAGCTAGCATATATATTTATATTTCCAGTAATTTCATGATTTTATTGATAAACGAAAATGCATTTATTAGCCTAAGAATAATAAAACAGTAAAAAATAGTAAAAAACATAAATACTAACAGTATTGCAACATGTAAAATACGATACTGCTATCAGCGTTTTGGACAAAGACTCGTTCAGTCTAACTCACGTTTTGCTTGTGTTCGATAGCGTATAATGTATTGGAGTCGAAGCTACGTGAGCTAGCATATATATTTATATTTCCAGTGGTTTCATGATTTTATTGATAAAAAAACGTATTTCTTAGCCTAAGAATAATATAACAGTAAAACATAGTAAAAAACATAAATACTAACAGTATTGCAACATGTAAAATACGATACCGCTATCAGCGTTTCGGACAAAGTCTTCCACCATCTTCCATTGTCTCGGCTTACTCGTGTGCGCCATTCATGTTGTGCTTATTATTATCAATATGTTTTGCTTGTGATTTTTTTACTCGCATATTTTAACCTTTGCAATGCCTCCCAAGCATCCTTCATCTTCTAAGGCTTCTTGTAGTGAGCCTAAGCGGCAAAGGAAAATGTTAACCATTGTAGATAAAGTGAAACTCTTAGATATGTTGAAAGAAGGAAAAAAGTTTGTGGATGTCGGCCGCTATTTTACATAAACGTAAAAATTATTGTAAAATATGGAACCTATTAATGTCAAGCTATCATCACCTCATTCATGGTAAGTTTTCCTATCACTTTCATAAAAAAATTACATTGCTTGCTGTTATTTATAATGTAAAGGGTGTTTTTTTTAACAGTACAGGGAGGGTTTATACAGTGTAAACGTAAAAATACATTAAAATATCTATGTACATAAGGCTGATCTCTACACCACGGATTTCCGGGTTCACGTCGGGTCCCGGAACCGAACTACCGCGATAAGTGAGGCAACACTGTATACATATAACAACATCTGTACACACATCCCCATATACAAGAGCATACAAAATGATATACATATATAAATACCAACACAACCAATATACACAATAATGACTACAATCTGGTTGGGGGTTTATCTTGAGGGATAACTTCGTTGAGGCAGTGCTTTATCAATTATGTCAGGGGTCCATTGTCCCCTAGCTAGACTGAATCTATCTAGGGGGCATTGGACCCCTGACATAATTGATAAAGCCCTCCTGAAGCGCTGCCTCAACGAAGTTATCCCTCAAGATAAACCTCCAACCAGATTGTAGTCGTTATTGTGTATTTTGGTTGTATTAGTACTTATATATGTGATTACCTAATTGTGATTACCTCATTGTGTTTACGGGAAAGAGCCCAAAGCTCGTATCTTCCCGTCTCCTGATAGGTTCCATTTTATACTTAGTGATACTTATCATACCTGTACTTAAAACTATGGATTGAGATAGCATTAACTACCTCCTCGCTTAGCGAATTCCAATTATCAACTACTCTTACACTGAAAAAGTATTTCCTTACATCCTGCGAAGAAGTTTTCTTACGAAGCTTCAAACTATGACCTCTAGTTCTAGAGCCAGCCATATCAAAATATCGATCCCTATCCACTCTATCATAACCATGAAGGAATTTAAAGACTGTCACCATATCCCCCCTCACTCTTCTAGCTTCCAGTGATGGTAAGTCTAATTCCCTCAGCCTCTCATCATAACTGAGATTGCGTATTTCTGGCACCAGTCTCGTGGCATGTCTTTGAACTTTTTCAAGCTTAGCTATGTGCTTTTTCAAGTGCGGATTCCAAAAGGGGGCTGCATATTCGAGTTTTGGCCTCACATAGGTTACATAAATATTTCTGAACATTTCCTTCTCCATGTGCCTGAAGGCTACCCTTACATTTGATAAGAATGCATATGCTGCCCTTACTATGCCATTTATATATATTCTGGAGACAAATCTGCCAGTATGTTTACTCCTAGATCTCTCTCATTTTCTGTCTCTTGAAGTTGTACTCCAGCCACCGAGTAGTCAAGCTTGGGCCTTCTTGCACTTGTACCCATTCTCATTACCTTACATTTTGAAGTATTGAATTTCATTAGCCACTTTTCTGACCACTCATGCAGATTATTTAGATACTCCTGAAGTTCTCTACCATTGTTCTCGTTTTTTACTTTCTTCACAATCTTTGCATCATCTGCAAACATATTCATGAATGAATTTACAGACTCTGGTAGGTCATTTACATATACAAGGAACAAAAGTGGCCCTAAAACTGAACCCTGTGGAACTCCACTACTAACTCTTCTCCATTCAGACACTGAGTGTCTTACTCTAACCCTCTGTTCCCTTCCTTCTAAGTAAGTTTTTATCCATTCCAAAACATTTCCACCTATTCTAGCCATTGATTGCAGCTTCCTAATAAGTCTCCCATGTGGAACAGTGTCAAACGCTTTCTGGAAGTCTAGGAATATGCAATCTGCCCAGCCCTCTCATTCCGGTAAGATTTGGCTTACCTCATCATAAAATCCTAATAAGTTTGTTACTGTTGATCTACCTTCTCTGAAGCCATGTTGCCTCACTGACAAAAAGTTGAAGGATTCCAAGTGAAGAGAGATATGTTTCCTTAGTAGTTTCTCCATAACTTTGCAAACTATGCTGGTCAAGGAAACTGGTCTATAGTTCAGAGCCGTATCCCTCCTTCCCTTTTTGAAGATAGGTATCACATTTGCTTGTTTCCAGCATCTTGGAATCTCCCCCGACTCCAGTGACTCCTTAAATATGATACTTAGTGCCACTGATATTGTGTTTGCGCATTTTTTAAGCACATGAGGGGATATGTCATCGGGACCTGTAGCTTTATGAACATCTAAATCCATCAGCGCTTTGCATACCTCTGTGGCTGTAAGGTTGATGTTCTCTAATACCGGCCCTTGAGCTTCTATCACTGCAATCTGAGGGGGTGGAGTATTTTCTACTGTAAATACTGACTGAAACTCCTTGTTCAATTCTTTGCAGATCTCTTCATCCGTCTCAGTGATGCTTCCATCCGCTCTCTTTAGCCTTAACACCTGTTCTTTTACCTTCAGTTTTCCTCTGATAAAGCTGTGGAAAAGCTTGGGATTTTCTTTAGCCTTCCTGGTGATGTCCCTCTCATAGTCTCTCTCTGCCTCTCTCCTTTTACTTAGGTAGCCATTTCTTGCTCTTTTGTAGGTTTGCCAGGCATTTATGTTTTTTCTCCTCCTATACCTTTTCCAGCATTTGTCTCTCCACTCCTTAGCTCTTTTACACCCATTATCAAACCATTTCTCTCTGGCATGAATTACCCCTACTTTGGTGACAGGTATGCAGCAATCTACTATCTTCCCATATTTCTCACAAAAGATGTCATACATTTCTTGTACAGATTTGTTGTAAAATAAGGTTCTCCAGTCAATAACTGCAAAAAGCTCATACATTTTTATGTAATCTCCTTTCCGATAGTTCCTCCTTATGTCCTCAGTGCCTCTACTCTCAGGAAGAATATCTTCAATGATATACTCCATCAACAACACACAGTGGTCACTCTTTCCAATTGGTGGTTCATACTCAATTTTTTCAATATCCAACACATTATCTGTGAACACTAGATCAAGTAGTGATGGCTCATCCCCACCCCTGGCCCTTGTTGGTTCCATTACATGTTGGTGTAGGAAATTCCCTTGTACGCAATCTAGGAATCTTGCCCCGAATGACTCCTCACCACTGTGTGGGTCAAGATTTATCCAATCTATCTCTTTATGATTAAAGTCTCCCATAATAAAAATCCTACATTTTTTTTCCTGTGCCATGTTAACAACTGAGTTTATGACTTCAATAGTACCTATATGACTTTCCTCATAAACTTCAAGCCTATTTTGGTTCCTTGGTGGGTTGTATACAACAGTTATTATAATGCTCTCTGACCCAGTATTTATGCGAGCAACAAGAAATTCCTTGAACTCACTTTCTATAGCCAAGTTTATTTCTTCAACTTGAATCCTTTCACTTATGAGCAGTGCTATCCCTCCACCAGTCCTCTCAGATCTTTCAACCCTTAGTATTCTGAAACCCTTAGGAAAAACTGTGACACTGTTTATGTCCTCACTCAACTTAGTCTCTGTAATTGCTACTATATCTGCCTTACTGTTGTGAATCCTATCTTTTAATTCTACTGCCTTACCAGCTAATCCATCAGCATTTGCATATAACAATCTTAATGAGGCCCCATCCCCTGATCTTCTGTCATTATCTTCTTTATCTCCCCTTTGTCTGGAAGAACTCTGTAATGAAAATTTTTCTCCTCTTCTTCATTTCTTTCATCATTTAACCTTCTTGCCTCTTGCAACAAGATTTTGATCTTTCCCATCTCTTCCTGTGTTCTGTGTTGTCTAATGAACACTTCTTTGAATTCTTGAAGGTCTTTTAGACTTTTTTTCTCAACAATATTTCCCTACATGTTTCCCCTCTCTCAAAGGCTACTTTTGTTGGCCTCGGCTTTCCTTCCCTCTAATATTTACCTAGTTGGTGTATGTTTACAATATCCTCAGGACCACATACTACTCCAAGCTTTCTTATCAGGTCTACAACCATAGCTTTATTTTCTTCAAGTCTCCCCTGCCATGTTGGCTCCTGGGACTCGCTTATGCCTAAGATTACCACTGTCTTCTCCTTATCAAGTGCCTGTCTGATGAGTGGGTTTGCCCTTTCCATCACAACGTCTTTCATTTTTTCGATTACTGTCTCTTTATAGTCAACTGTTTGTATGTTTTCCAGTGCCACCACCTTTACAGCCTCTTTTACTGCCACATTCCCCTTTAGTGCATCAGCAAAGGAAGTTTTCATGGCATCATTTTCCATATTCAGCTCCTGGAACTCTTTTCTGAACTGTTCAATGTTTTCCTTAATCTGGACATTCCAATCAGCAATCTCGTCTCTCTCAGAAGAGAGCAGTGAACTAACATCTAATTCCTTTAGGTTGTCATTTAGCTGTTTGTGTTTATCTTCTTGTTTAGAAAGTCTAGATTCTAGTTGACTCTTTTCCCCTTCCAGCTTTTTTATTCTTTTTTCTAGTTCCTTTCTCTCCTGCCCTTGTGCTTTATTTGCTTCCTCCAAAGATCTTATTTGCTCTCTGGGTGTTTCATTCTCTTTCATTTCTCCATCCATATTCTGAATTTTATCATCAAGGCTTATAACCATTTCCTCTATATTCTTGATTTTCTGTTTGAGTCTCCTGATGGCTACCCCTCCTACCGACCCATGGATGGGAGAGGTTTGGGACAGAGATGGCCTCATTTTTATGTTCTCCCTCTCACAGAATATAGAAAGAAGACGAGAAAGAGGAAAAAAAAGAGAAAAACTTTTAATTAAGCTTCACACAGAATTTTTATATCTCCATATAAGTGCTATTTAGTGACTCAGTTTATCTCTTTTCTGGTAACACACATCTTAACTTAAAAACTTGACCATGGTAATTTAAGGATAAAAAGAAAAAGAAAAAAAAATGCAACAAAACAAAAGTCAAACCTGGAGGAAAAATTCGAACCTGTGTCTGAGGTGGCACCCACCTGTTTCTGCTATATATTCTTCCTAACTGATAAACCCACTTGCTAACCAAGGTATGTTATCACAAGATTAGACTTTACATTTAACTCAATATATATATACAAAATAAAAACAAAATAGTAAAAGAGAAAGCTAAAAGAAAAGCAAAAAAAAAATGAAGAAAATAAGACAGCTGTACTACTTGGCAACTTAACTCAGTACTGTTGACAGGTGGATATTTTTTTTTTCTTTTTAACTTATTCAATTTTTTCTTGTATCAAACTAACTAACAAGTTAATATAAATGGGAAGGATACTGATTTTAACAATATATGGAACCACAGGATCAGGTAAACGGCCTAAGGGCTTTCCCCAGTTTACACAAAAAATTAGGTAATGTGATGTGATGGCTTCACCTCTGGCAACTCTTCTAAATTTCCTTCAAGGCAGAATTGGACGGCAGCTTCTCTCTCCCCTCACGAAAAATGTTCTCAATTTTTTTCCTTTAATATTTTGGACAGTCTCGTCATACAACAAATATAAGTTTTGTACTCACAATACTCTGCAGGATTTCAGATTTAGGGAAATTATGGTAAAGTTTTCCACTAAGCACTTAGTCACTCGAAACAATTATATATGGGGATGTGTGTACAGATGTTGTTATTTGTATATATCAAAATGTGCATATCTATTAATATTTGTAATTATAAAATTAATCGGGGGGGTTTCTCTTTCAGATCTTTTATCATTTTAAGGATAAACATTTTCCTTTGTTAATGATTTAATGATCTTGGAGGCTTCTTTGTTGAGGATAATTCGTTTGGGTTAGGCCTGTCCTGTTATCATAAACACTTTTAATTCCTCAAGTCTCAGGAGTCCTTTTGTTTATGTTTACTCCACTTTTCTTATTTTTTCTCAGTTGTGCTTGAGAAGGGATCCAGTTAGGATCCAAAATATAACATTGCTTTATAAGTTTTGTTTCACTGATGGGCTTCCTTACTATATATATATAGATATATATATATATATATATATATATATATATTATATATATATATATATATATATATATATATATATATAATATATATATATATATATTCGTGTCCGCCGCTGGATCACGTTTCTTGGTTCGCGTTCTCACTGTATCGCGGTTTTTTTTTGGAAAAATTATTATTTTATTTTTTCGGTATACGCAAAAATATTAATATATTGAGAAAATAAAAGTTTTCAGTATTTTCATTGTTTTATTGAAAAAATAAATTTCATTATTTAATTGATAAAAAAAAATTATTTCCCAGCCTACGAATAATAAAACAGTAAAAAATAGTAAAAATTTGGATATACACACGTACAGTATACCTCACAGTATTGCATCATGCAAAATAGTGTCCGATACCGTACAATGTATTGGGGTTGCAGCTACGTGAGCTACCATATATATTTATATTTCCAGTAGTTTCATGATTTTATCGATAAAAAAATTTATTTCTTAGCCTAAGAATAATAAAACAGTAAAAAATAGTAAAAAACATAAATACTAACAGTATTGCACCACGTAAAATACGATACCGGTATCAGTGTTTCGGAAAACGCAAAGGCTCTCACCTATGTGACCTAGTGAATATTAAAATTTTCATTATTTTATTGATAAAACAAGTATTTCCTAGCCTAAGAATAATAAAACAGTAAAAAATAGTAAAAAACATAAATACAGTACTAACAGTAATGCACCATGAAAAATACGATACCGGTATCACGTTTCGGAAAACGCAAAGGCTCTCACCTACGTGACCTAGTGAATATCAAAATTTTCATTATTTTATTGATAAAACAAGCATTTCCTAGCCTAAGAATAATAAAACAGTAAAAGATAATAAAAAACATAAAGTACTAACAGTATTGCACCATGTAAAATACGATACCGCTATCAGCGTTTCGGAAAACGAAAAGGCTCTCACCTACGCGAGATAGTTCATGGAATGCTATTGGCTGAAAGGTCAAGAGACGACGAATCACAAAACTGTTTTTCAATATGTTCTGTATCATGGGGTCTGATTGGCTTTTTCATTGCAGTTGTATGCTTTTCCCTCCAATTTCCAATGTGCCACCTCACTCGCTCAGTCTAACTCACGTGTGCGCCGTTCTTGTTGTGCTTATTAATACGTTTTGCTTGTGATTGTGTTTTCACGCGTAATTTAACCTTTGCAATGCCTCCCAAACATCCTTCACCTTCTAAGGCTTCTGGTAGTCAGCCTAAGCGGCAAAGGAAAATGTTAACCACTAGATAAAGTGAAACTCTTAGATATGTTGAAAGAAGGAAAATGTGTGTGGATGTCGGCCGCTATTATGGCCTCAATGAATCTACTGTTCGCTACATCAAAAAGGACGAGGCAAAGATCAGGAAAACAGTGAGCATTTCTTTTGATAAATCAGCGAAGAGGGTCTTAAACATTCCGCAACAAGGCAGTAGTGCGGATGGAAGCTGCTTTGGCCCTGTGGATTGCTGATTACAGAAAGAAAAACATCAGCCTAAACACCAATATCATACAAACAAAGGCGAAGAAGCTGTACGAGACATTCGCTGCAAATGAACCCGATGACGACAGTGGTGACCGTGGAAGGGAGGAGCGAGAAGAAGATATCGATGACCCACAACCAGGACCCTCCAGCGATTCTCCATCGAGGATACAACTGTTCGTTGCTAGCAAGGGATGGTTCTTCAAATTTCAAAAACGTTATGGCCTAAAAAGCGTTTCAGTGCATGGCGAAGCTGCCTCTGCAGATACAGCTGCCAAAAACAATTACGTCACGAACGACTTCAGGAAAATTATCGCCGAAGGGGAATATGTTCCTGAGCAAGTATTCAACATGGATGAGACTGTCTTCTTTTGGTAGAGAATGCCATCTCGCACTTTTCTCTTCAAGGACGAAGCTAAAGCCCAGGGAATTAAAGCGCACAAAGATCGCTTTACCCTCAACATGTGCGGGAATGCTGCAGGCTTCATGTTAAAGCCTGGGCTTATCTACAAGTCAAAGAACCCTAGGGCTTTAAAGAACAAGAATAAGAATCTGCTGCCAGTGTATTGGATGCATAACCCTAAGGCATGGATCACGAAAAGCCTCTCATCGGACTGGTTTTACCAATGCTTTATCCCTCAGGTAAAAATTTATCTTGCGGAAAAAGGCCTTGAATTTAAAGTCCTTCTTTTGATGGATAATGCTGGTGGCCACGCAACCAATCTCCAATATGACGGTGTTCAAGTTGAGTTCCTGCCACCGAATACGACGTCACTGAGTCAGCCTATGGATCAAGACGTTATTCGTGCGTTCAAGGCCCTCTACACACGAAATGCCCTGGCAAACCTTGTTGAAGCCATAGATTCGGAAAAAGGCTTCTCAATGAAGACATACAGGCGTAATCACACAATTGCCACATGCCTACAAAATATTCAGAAAGCAATCAAAGAGATGAAGTCGGCCACAATCAATGCCAGCTGGAAGAAATTGTGGCCCGAAGTCATCCACGACTACAAGGGATTTGCTCCTGACGAAGTGCAAAAGGCGGAAATTGCGAAAGCTGTGAAGTTGGCTGCATTGCTAGGAGGAGAAGGCTTTAAAGATATGACTCCCGAAGATGTGAATGAACTGATTGACTGCCACTCGCAGCCTTTGCCTGATGAAGACTTGAAAGAAATTACGAAATCAGCGAGCGAAGAGGAGGAAGAACTTGGGGAAACGCAAGAAGAAAATAAAAACCTGGCCTTACACTCGAACGTTTGGCAGCCATTTATGAACATTTTAAAGCACCCCAACAACTCTCGCAGGAATATGACGATAATATGGTTCGTTCGGTGACCTTCTGTAATTGTCTCGACAATGCCATGATTCCTTACCATACCATCTTCCAACAAATGAAGAAACAGCGACAGCAACTCCCCATTACCATGTTCTTCTCCCCCAAAAAGCAGCCGTAAAGCTTTTATTGGCTGCAAAATAATTTCCTCCGGGGTCAAGAAAGATCATCATCACCTCATTCACGATAAGTTTACCTATCACGTACATATAAATTTATGTTGCATGCTGTAATTTATAATAATTGTAAAATACCCATGTACATGAGTATGTCATGTAATTACCACTTCATTCACCGTAATTTTAACTATCACTTTCATGTAAATTTACGTTGCTTGCTGTTATTCATAATGTAAAGGGTTTTTTTTAACAGTGCAGGGAGGGTTTATGCAGTACGTAAACGTCAAAAAAAATTGTAAAATACCTATGTAAAAGAGTATGACATGTAATTACCACTTCATTCACCGTAAATTTATCTATCACTTTCATGTAAATTTATCTTGCATGCTGTTATTTATAATGTAAAGGGTGTTTTTTTAACAGTGCAGGGAGGGTTTATACAGTACGTAAACGTAAAAATAATTGTAAAATACCTATGTATGTCACGTCATCATCACCTCATTCACGGTAAATTTTCCTATCACTTTCATAAAAATTTACGTTGCTTGCTGTTATTTATAATGCAAAGGGTGTTTTTTTAACAGTGCAGGGAGGGTTTATACAGTACGTAAACGTAAAAATAATTGTAAAATACCTATGTATGTCACGTCATCATCACCTCATTCACGGTAAGTTTTCCTATCACTTTCATAAGAATTTACGTTACTTGCTGTTATTTATAATGTAAAAGGAGTTTTTTTAACAGTGCAGGGAGTCATAGTCATAGATTTTATTGCCAAATTGTTAGTATACATACAGGAATAAATATGTACATTATATTCAGAGGCACTAGCCTGCTGAGCAAGAGCTCCTTGGCAGGCAGTTTAATATACATTTCACATAATTTAAAGTATGACGGCAATAGTTAACAAAAGCTCCGATATAGCAAACTCATACTTACCTTGTAATAAAACAAAACAGTAGCCTGACCTTAACCTGGACATAATGATACACCAATGCTGTATTGATTATTAATCAACAGCTGCTTGATTTTGCCCAGTAAATAAATGCTGTATGAGTTTCTTTTTAAATAAAGTTGTGCAAGTTATTCTTTTTAAATCTTCTGGCAATGAATTCCAACATTTTGGGCCAAAACAGTGAATAGAAGATTTGTACAAGGTTGTTCTCGGCTGTGGACATATCAAATATATATTGTTACCTCTGGTTCCATGGTTGTGTTGAATAAATCTAAATAATTTTCTGTTATCATTAACATCACTATGTATAATAATATTGACGGCCAAGTACAACCCCAGATGGACAAACAGTATATAATATGAGGATAACACAGGGAATAGTATATATGCTTTTTAAGGCATTTGTTAGGTTATGGCGAATTTTATACAAAATTCCACACGTCTTGGACAGTTTTGAGCAGACAGATTGAATATGATATTTCCAACTTAAATTTTCATAAATAATTACTCCCAAAAATTTCTTACAAGCAACTCTTTTAACTTCATACCCATTCATATTAACTTGACCAATAGTGTGTACTAAAGATCTATTTTGAAATAAGATATAGTCAGTTTTGGAAACATTTAGCTTTAATTTATTAACAGAGACCCAGTTGTTAATTTTTTCTAGTTCACTATTTAAAACAGAATGCAGGTGGTCAAGGTTATTATCATGCAAGAGAAGGTTGGTGTCATCTGCATAAAGAATATATATGAATTTATTGCTGGCATTGGAAATATCATTTATATAAACTAAAAATAACAGTGGGCCCAGTATTGATCCCTGTGGTACTCCCCTCTCAATAGTTTGCAACAAAGATGCTTTCCCATTACAATATACGGCTTGTTTTCTATTTTTCAAGTAGCTCTTAAATAACTGTAATGGTGTTCCCCTAATACCCACACAAGTTAGTTTTTCTATTAGTATAACATGCTCTAATGAGTTTATACAGTAGGTAAATGTAAAAATAATTGTAAAATACCTACGTACATGAGTATGTCATGTAATTACCACTTCATTCACCGTAATTTTATCTATCACTTTCATAAAAATTTACGTTGCTTGCTGTTATTTATAATGGAAAGGGGTTTTTTATACAGTGCAGAGGGTTTATACAGTACGTAAACGTAAAAATAATTGCAAAATACCTATGTACATGAGTATGTCATGTAAGTACCACTTCATTCACCGTAATTTTTTTTATCACTTTCACATAAATTTACGTTGCATGCTGTTATTTATGAAGTAAAGGGTGGTTTCTTAACAGTACAGGGAGGGTTTATACAGTGTAAACGTAAAAATAAATTAAAATATCTATGTACATATAGGCTGATACTACTTCGCGGTTTTCCTGTCTCGCGCCGGGTCCCGGAACCGAACTACCGCGATATATATATATATATATATATATATATATATATATATATATATATATATATATATATATATATATATATATATATATATATATACAGTGTTGCCTCACTTATCGCGGTAGTTCGGTTCCGGGACCCACCGCGAACCAGGAAATCCGCGAAGTAGGATCCGCCTATATGTACATAGATATTTTAATATATTTTTACGTTTACACTGTATAAACCCTCCCTGCACTGTTAAAAAAACACCCTTTACATTATAAATAACAGCAAGCAACGTAAATTTTTATGAAAGTGATAGGAAAACTTACCGTGAATGTGATGATGACGTGACATATATACTCATTTACAATTATTTTTTCGTTTACGTACTGTATAAACCCTCCCTGCACTGTTAAAAAACACCCTTTACATTATAAATAACAGCAAGCAACGTAAATTTTTATGAAAATGATAGATAAAATTACGGTGAATGAGGTGATAATGACGTGACATACATACTCATTTACAATTATTTTTTCATTTACGTACTGTATAAACCCTGCCTGCACTGTTAAAAAAAACACCCTTAACATTATAGATAACAGCAAGAAACGTAAATTTTTATGAAAGTGATAGGAAAACTTACCGTGAATGTGATGATGACGTGACATACATACTCATTTACAATTATTTTTTCGTTTACGTACTGTATAAACCCTCCATGCACTGTTAAAAAAACACCCTTTACATTATAAATAACAGCAAGCAACGTAAATTTTTATGAAAGTGATAGATAAAATTACGGTGAATGAGGTGATAATGACGTGACATACATATTCATTTACAATTATTTTTTCATTTACGTACTGTATAAACCCTCCCTGCACTGCTAAAAAAAACACCCTTAACATTATAGATAACAGCAAGAAACGTAAATTTTTATGAAAGTGATAGATAAAATTACGGTGAATGAGGTGATAATGACGTGACATACATACTCATTTACAATTATTTTTTCGTTTACGTACTGTATAAACCCTCCCTGCACTGTTAAAAAAACACCCTTTACATTATAAATAACAGCAAGCAACGTAAATTTTTATGAAAGTGATAGATAAAATTACGGTGAATGAGGTGATAATGACGTGACATACATTTGTACATGATAGGTAAACTTACCGTGAATGAGGTGATGATCATCATTCTCGACCCCGGAGGAAATTATTTCACAGCCAATAAAAGCTTTACGGCTGCTTTTTTGGGGGGGAAGAACATGGTAATGGGGAGTTGCTGTCGCTGTTTCTTCATTTGTTGGAACATGGCATCGTCGAGAAAATTACAGAAGGTCACCGAACGAACCATATTTTCGTCATGTTCCTGCGAGAGTTGTTGGAGTTCTTTGTAATGTTCATACGTGGCCGCCAAACGTTCGAGTGTAAGGCCAGGTTCTTCAGTTGGTTCGTGCGATTCCTCAAGTTCTTCCACTTCTTCGCTCGCTGATTTCGTCATTTCATCCAAGTCTTCATCACTCAGAGGCTGCGAGTGGCAGTCAATCGGTTCATTCACATCTTCGGGAGTCATATCTTTAAAGCCTTCTCCTCCTAGCAATGCAGCCAACTTCACAGCTTTCGCAACTGCCGCCTTCTGCACCTCTACAGGAGCAAATCCCTTGTAGTCGTGGATGATTTCGGGCCACAATTTCTTCCAGCTGGCATTGATTGTGGCCGACTTCATCTCTTTGATTGCTTTCTGAATATTTTCTAGGCATGTGGCAATCGTGTAATTACGCCAGTAAGTCTCCATTAAGAAGTCTTTGTCCGAATCCATGGAATCCACTAAGTTCGCCAGGGCATTTCGTGTGTATAGGGCCTTGAACGCACGAATAACGCCTTGATCCATAGGCTGAATCAGTGACGTCGTATTCGGTGGCAGGAACTCAACTTGAACACCGTCATATTGGAGCTTGGTTGCGTGGCCACCAGCATTATCCATCAAAAGAAGGACTTTAAATTCAAGGCCTTTTTCCATAAGATAAAGTTTTACCTGAGGGATAAAGCATTGGTAAAACCAGACCAATGTGAGGCTTTTCGTTATGCATCCAATACACTGGCAGCAGATTCTTATTCTTGTTCTTCAAAACCCTAGGGTTCTTTGACTTGTAGATAAGCCCAGGCTTTAACATGAAGCCCGCAGCATTCCCGCACATGATGAGGGTAACGCGATCTTTGTGCGCTTTAAAGCCCTGGGCTTTAGCTTCTTCCTTGAAGAGAAAAGTGCGAGATGGCATTCTCTTCCAAAATAACCCAGTCTCATCCATGTTGAAGACTTGCTCAGGAACATATTCCCCTTCGGCGATAATTTTCTTGGTAGTCATTCTTGACGTAATTTTCTGTGGCAGCTGTATCTGCAGAGGCAGCCTCGCCATAAACTGAAACGCTCTTTAGGCCATAACGTTTTTGAAATCTGAAGAACCATCCCCTGCTAGCAATGAACGGTTGTATCCTCGATGGAGAATCGCTGGAGGGCCCTGGTTGTGGGTCGTCGATATCTTCTTCTCTCCCCTCCTCTCCACGGTCGCCACTGTCGTCATCGGGTTCATTTGCACCGAATGTCTCGTACAGCTTCTTCGCCTTTGTTTGTATGATATTGGTGTCTAAGCTGATGTTTTTTTTCTGCAATCAGCAATCCACAGGGCCAAATTAGCTTCCATTCGCACTACTGCCTTATTGCGGGGTGATACGAGCCTCTTCGCCGATTTATTAAAAGAAAATGCTCGATGTTTTCCTGATCTTTGCCTCGTCCTTTTTTATGTAACGCACAGTAGATTCATTGAGGTCAAAATAGCGGCTGACATCCACAAACGTTTTTCCTTCTTTCAACATATCTAAGAGTTTCACTTTATCTACAATGGTTAACATTTTCCTTTGCCACTTATGCTCACTACAAGAAGCCTTAGAAGATGAAGGATGCTTGGGAGGCACTGCAAAGGTTTTAATATGCCAGTAAAAAAAATCACAAGCAAAACGTATTAGTAAGCACAACGAGAGTTAGACTGAGGGAATGAGGCGGCACATTGGAAATTGGAGGGAAAAGCAAACTGCAATGAAAAAGCCAATCAGACCCCATGATACAGAAAATATTGAAAAACAATTTTGTGATTCGTTGTCTCCCGACCTTTCAGCCAATAGCATTCCATGAACTATCTCACGTAGGTGAGAGCCTTTTTGTTTCCGAAACGTTGATAGCGGTATCGTATTTTACATGGTGAAATACTGTTAGTACTTTATGTTTTTTATTATTTTTTACTGTTTTATTATTCTTAGGCTAGGAAATACTTGTTTTATCAATAAAATAATGAATATTTTAATATTCACTAGGTCACGTGGGTGAGAGCCTTTTCGTTTTCCGAAACGTTGATAGCGGTATCGAATTTTATATGGTAAAAGTACTTTTAGTACTTTATATGTTTTTTTTTATTATTTTTTACTGTTTTATTATTCTTAGGCCAGGAAATACTTGTTTTATCAATAAAATAATGAAAATTTTAATATTCACTAGGTCACGTAGGTGAGAGCCTTTGCGTTTTCAGAAACACTGATACCGGTATCGTATTTTACGTGGTGCAATACTGTTTACTATTTTTTGCTATTTTATTATTCTTAGGCTAAGAAATACGTTTTTTTATCAATAAAATCATGAAACTACTGGAAATATAAATATATATGCTAGCTCACGTAGCTGTGACCCCAATACATTGTACTATCGGACACTCTTTTGCATGATGCAATACCCTGTACTGTGAGTTATACTGTACGTACGTATATCTAAATTTATGTTTTTTACTATTTTTTTACTGTTTTATTATTCGTAGGCTGGGAAATAATTTTTTTTTATCAATTAAATAATGAACATTTTTTTTTCAATAAAAAAAATGAAAATACTGAAAAAAAAATTTTTTTTTCAATATTTTAATATTTTTGCGTATACCCATAAAATAAAATAATAATTTATCCAAAAAAAAAAACGCGATAGATTGAGACCACGAACCAAGAAGCGCGATACAGCAGGGTAACACTGTATATATATATATATATATATATATATATATATATATATATATATATATATATATATATATATATATATATATATATATACATATATATATATATATATATATATATATATATATATATATATATATATATATATATATATATATATATATATATATATATTTTGAAGGAAGGGAATCTCCTGACATCTAGTGTTCACAAAAGGCATTGGAGAAAACTGTAAAATATACACAAGTCTAGAAGAAACACCATGTATCGAATATCCAAGTTGAAGAGTAACAACCCTCTCATCCATAAATGATTCTTTGAAACAAGTTTCTTGAAGACTTGGAGGCGAGCTTTCAGAGGTTTCAAGCCTCCATCTTCGGGCAAATGAAGAAGCATTGTTAGAAGGAACCTGGTTGGAAAAAGACGATGGTTGGAAAGCCCCGCTTCCACAGGGGTAAAGCTTATTTTTCCCCAAGAGTAAGTCTTCGATAAGCAGTGCTTAAATTTAACTGTTCTTCGGTGCCTGTCCAAGGAGCCTAGTGATAAGTATTAAAGGAAGGGAATCTCCTGACATCTCGTATTCACAAAAGGCATACATATACATATATACAATATATATATATATATATATATATATATATATATATATATATATATATATATATATATATATATATATATATATATATATATATATATATATATATATATATATATATAGTCTCCGTGGCAAAATGGTAGCGTCTGCGATTCTGAAGCGGCAGGTCGAGGGTTCGCGCCCCGTCACGGACTGAGGTTAGTAAGGGCATACACTCAGGGTAACGATTACATCTGCCAAAACAAGTCCTTCGTAAGAAGGCAACCGTCCTAGCCCTTAGTAGAAATGGGAGTTCGTGACGTAAAACCGAATCAATCATATATATATTATATATATATATATATATATATATATATATATATATATATATATATATATATATATATATATATATATATATATATATATATATATATATATATATATATATATATATATATATATACACAGTGATCCCTCGTTTATTGCGGGGGTTCCGTTCCGGGACCGACCGCGATAGGTGAATTTCCACGAAGTAGGATCACCCTATATGTACATAGGTATTTTACATTTATTTTCATGTTTACTGTATAAACCCTCCCTGTAATGTGAACAAACCACCCTTTACTTTATTAATAACAGCGTGCATGCATAAAATTACATTTTTTTATGTGAAAGTGATAGGTAAACTTACCGTGAATGAGGTGTTAATGACATGGTATTGTCGAGAAGGTTGCAGAAGGTCACCGAACAAACCATATTATCGTCATGATCTTGTGAAAGTTGTTGGAGTGCTTTCACGTGTTCATACAGGGCTGCCAGATGTTTGAGTGTAAGGCCAGGTTCTTTGATTTCCTCGTGACTCAGTTACAAAGTGAATTTAATATACAGTACATAGGAAAACTCTTGATCATTATGAAAAATATTGAAGTGGAGAGGCCAAGTATCCTATCAATGATGTTCTGAAATACAATAGTACTTTGTACTTTGTACAAACTGGTCTCAATTCAGGTTAGTCTTCAGAAACCAATTGTGTTCCTTCTCCATCAATGATGGAGGTGGATGGCATTGAAAACTGTGAAAATGACACTAGTGCTCCCCCAGTAGAGGAAATCTCTTTTAAATCACACGTTAAAGAAGATATGCAGAAGCCGCTAAAATTAAAGAGGAGTCTGTTGAGGCATAGGAAACGATACTGATGCTCCCCCAGTAGAGGAAATCTTGTAAATCACACGTTAAAGAAGATCTCCAGAAGCCGCTTGAAATTAAAGAGTCTGTTAAGGCAAAGGAAATGATACTGATGCTCCCCCAATAGAGGAAATCTCTTGTAAATCACCCGTTAAAGAAGATCTGCAAGAGCCGCTTGAAATTAAAGAGGGGCCTTTAGAGACATTGCAGACTGTTATCGAAAAAAACCAACCCCTGAAGCATAACATATTAATAAGCATAACGCGAACTGCGCACATGTCAGTTAGACTGAACGAGTGAGGCGAGACAATGAAAGATGGAGGGAGAACCAAACTTCAATCAAAACGCCAATAAGACCCCGTGATACAGAACATACAGGAAAACAATTCTGTGATTCGTCGTCTCCCACCCTTTCAGCCAATAGCATTCCATGAACTATCTCACGTAGGTGCGAGCCTTTGCGTTTTCCAAGACGCCAATAGTATACGCTATCGTACAGTATTTCACATGGTGCAATACTGTGAGTGTATGCTTAAATTTGTGTTTTACTATTTTTTACTGTTTTATCGCTCTTAGGCTAGGAAATACTTATTTTATCAATAAAACAATGAAAATTTCAATATGTACTAGCTCATGTAGGTGCGACCCTTTTCGTTCTCCGAAACGCTGATACCGGTATCTTATTTTACATGGTGTACTACTGTGATTATTTATGTTTTTTACTGTTTTATTATTCTTATACTATGAAATACATATTTCATATCAATAAAATAATGAAGTTACTGGAAATTTTAATATATGCTAGCTAACGTAGGTGGGACCCTTTGGGTTTTCCGAAACTCTGATACCGGTATCAAACTTTCTATGGTGCACAGTTACATGTTCAAATTTATGTTTTTTTACTATTTCTTACTGTTTTATTATTCTTAGGCCTGGAAATACATTTTTGTATCAATAAAATACTGAAAATTTTTGTTTTCAATAAAATAATGAAAATACTGAAAATGTTTATTTTTTTTTAACATTTCTGCATATACCCAGAAAAAAAAAACTCGCCCAAAGAAACGCGCGATGCACTGAATCCGTGATGGGTGAACCGCGATATGGCGAGGGATTACTCTCTCTCTCTCTCTCTCTCTCTCTCATATATATATATATATATATATATATATATATATATATATATATATATATATATATATATATATATATATATAATACACACCTAGTTCTCAGAATAATGCCTAAATAGGTTCTCAGAAGTGGTGGGTAAATGGAAAATAGAGTGAAAAAACGAGTTATTTTCCATAGGAAACAATGATAAAGGGCATAGATACGTTCCAAACCTTACATAGACACACCATGCCAAAGATATAAGATAAGTAAAAAACATATTTTATTACTACATAGCAGAGCAGAAAGCCCTGTATCTATTTTTAAGAGTATACAAAAGATATTCATATTCACTTTACAGCTAGAAATTAACATACATTAATGTACTGTACTCTATTATGCAGTGGGCATCAGTCATACAGTACACTGGGACATGCATGGTGGCCGTGAGCAAGTAACTTATGCAGTAGAAGAGGAGAACGAACCTCTATCTGCAAATGTGAACAAAATTATATAAAAAATATATCTAGAGAGGCGCAGAGTTAGGAGGGATATGATTGAGGAGTATAAATGGTTTAAAGGGACTAACAAGGGTGATATTAATAAAGTTTTAAAAATTCATGATCAAACCAGAACTCGTAATGGGTAATGGATTTAAGCTTGATAAATTTAGGTGCAGAAGGGAAATTGGTGAAAATTGGCTTGGTAATACCGTAGAGTAGCTGATGCATGAAACAGGATTCCTAGTAGGATAATAAATGCCAATACCTTAGACACCTTCAAATGTAGATTGGATAGACATATGTACCTAATTGTGTTTACGGGAAAGAGCCCAAAGTTCGTATCTTCCCGTCTCCTGATTGGTTCCATTTTATACTTAGTGATACTTATCATATCTGTCCTTAAAACTATGGATTGAGATAGCATTAACTACCTCCTCGCTTAGCCAATTCCAATTATCAACTACTCTTACACTGAAAAAGTATTTCCTTACATCCTGCAAAGAAGTTTTGTTACCAAGCTTCAAACTATGACCTCTAGTTCTAGAGCCAAACATATCAAAATATCGATCCCTATCCACTCTATCATAACCATGAAGGAATTTAAAGACTGTCACCATATCCCCCCTCAATCTTCTAGCTTCAAGTGATGGTAAGTCTAATCACCTCAGCCTGTCATCATAACTGAGATTGCGTATTTCTGGCACCAGTTTCGTGGCATGTCTTTGAACTTTTTCAAGCTTAGCTATGTGCTTTTTCAAGTGTGGATTCCAAACGGGGACTGCATATTCGAGTTTTGGCCTCACATAGGTTACATAAATATTTCTGAACATTTCCTTGTCCAAGTGCCTGAAGGCTACCCTTACATTTGATTATGAAGTAAAGGGTGGTTTGATAACAGTACAGGGAGGGTTTAAACAGTTTATACTGTGTAAACGTAAAAATAGATTAAAATATCTATGTACATATAGGGTGATCCTACTTCACGAAAATTCCTCTATCGCACCGGGTCCGGAACCGAACCTTCGCGATAAACGAAGGATCACTGTATGTATATATATATATATATATATATAATATATATATATATATATATATATATATATATATATATATATATATATATATATATATATATATATATATATATATATATATATATATATATATATATATATATATATATATAAAGTGATCCCTCGTTTATCGCGGGGGTTCAGTTCCACGATAGGTGAATTTCCGCAAAGTAGGATCACCCTATATGTACATCAGTATTTTACATTTATTTTTACGTTTACTGTATAAACCCTCCCTGTACTGTTAACAAACCACCCTTTACTTTATTAATAACGGCGTGCAAGCATAAATTTACATTTTTTTGCATATGCAAGTGATAGGTAAACTTACCGTGATAGAACCATATTATCATCATATTCTTGTGAGAGTTGTTGGAGTGCTGTCACGTGTTCATACAGGGCTGCCAGACGTTCGAGTGTAAGGCCAGGTACTTCGATTTCCTCGTGGCTCAGTTACGAAGTGAACTGAATATACAGTACGTAGGAAAACTCATGATCACTATGAAAAATATTAAAGTGGAGAGGCCAAGTATCCTATCAGTGATGTTTTGAAATACAATAGTACTTTGTACAAACTGGTCTCAATTCAGGTCAGTGTTCAGAAACCAATTGTGTTCCTTCTCCTATGATGGAGGTGGATGGCATTGAAAACTGTTAAAATGACACTAGTGCTCCCCCAGTAGAGGAAATATCTTAAATCACACGTTAAAGAGAGATATGCAGAAGCTGCTTGAATTAAAGAGGAGTCTGTTGAGGCAAAGGAAACGATACTGATGCTCCTCCAGTAGAGGAAATCTTGTAAATCACACGTTAAAGAAGATCTGCAGAAGTCGCTTGAAATTAAAGAGTCTGTTAATAATAATAATAATAATAATAATAAGTCTTTATTTCCAATGTACATTGGGAATGATACTGATGCTCCCCCAGTAGAGGAAATCTCTTGTAAATCACATGTTAAAGAAGATCTGCAAGAGCCGCTTGAAATTAAAGAGGGGCCTTTTGAGGCATAGGAGACTGTTATCGAAAGAACCCAACCCCTGAAGCATAACATATTAATAAGCATAACGCGAACTGCGCACATGTCAGTTAGACTGAACGAGTGAGGCGAGACAATGGAAGATAGAGGGAGAACCAAACTTCAATCAAAATGCTAATAAGACCCCGTGATACAGAACATACAGAAAAACAATTTTGTGATTCGTCGTCTCCCACCCTTCCAGCCAATAGCATTCCATGAACTATCTCATGTAGGTGCGAGCCTTTGCGTTTTCCAAGACGCCAATACAGTGTACGCTATCGTACAGTATTTCACATGGTGCAATACTATGTGTGTATGTTTAAATTTGTTTTTACTACTTTTTACTCACAGTATTTCACATGGTGCAATACTGTGAGTGTATATGCTTAAATTAGTTTTTACTATTTTTTACTGTTTTATTGCTCTTAGGCTAGGAAATACTTATTTCATCAATAAAATAACGAAAATTTCAATATGTACTAGCTCACGTAGGTGCGACCCTTTTCGTTTTCCGAAACGCTGATACCAGTATCTTATTTTACATGGTGTAATACTGTGATTATTTATGTTTTTACTGTTTTATTATTCTTAGCCTAAGAAATACATATTTTATATCAATAAAATAATGAAGCTACTGGAAACTTTAATATATGCTAGCTCACGTAGGTGTGACCCTTTGGGTTTTCCGAAACGCTGATACCAGTATAGTACTTTCTATGGTGCAGAGTTACATGTTAAAACTTATGTTTTTTTTTACTATTTCTTACTGTTTTATTATTCTTAGGTTTGGAAATACATTTCTGTATCAATAAAATAACGAAAATTTTTGTTTTCAATGAAATAATGAAAATACCGGAAATTTTTATTTCTTAAAATTTTAATATTTTCGCATATACCCAGAAAAAAAAACACACAAAAAAAACGCGATACAGTGAATCTGCGATAGGTGAACCGCGATATAGCGAGGGATTACTGTATATATATATATATATATATATATATATATATATATATATATATATATATATATATATATATATATATATATATATATATATATATATATATATATATATATATATATATATATATATATATATATATATATATATATATATATATATATATATATATATATATATTGAAAAATTTATAAAGGAAATAAATTCAAAAGTGCTTGGTAGAGGTTTGGAATTGGTGGGTGAGATCACAAAGAAATGCAAATAGAATCAATCACTCTTTGCAGATGACAGTACGCTAGAGGCTAATACTGATGAGAAACTTAAGTATTTTGTGACTGTTTATGTAAGGGTGGGTGGTAGGACAGTTGTGAGAGAATGTGGATCAAGGTAAATGCATGAAAAGTGCACGGAATGTTGATGGTGGTAGGTTGAATGTGTGTGAATGTTGAAATTTTTAGGAAGTGCATAGTTTTTAAAATCTGGAGCTACATGTACCATTACATGGAAAAGCAAATGAAGAGGCGATTTACAGAATAAAGACAGCCTGTAAATATCAGGGAGAGATAGGGAGAAATAGTGATGAGAAATAGATGTTTACAAATTAATGAAAGAGGGTTATGTGAGAAAGTGACTGCAAGTGTTACATTTTAAGGAACAGACTCGCAATGTGAGAGAACATGAAATAAAAAAAATTAATGTAATGGAGATGAGGTTCGAGAATAATGATGGGCGAGTCAAGAATGGATTGGGTGAGAAAAGTGGAGGTGAGGCACAGAAATGCGATGAAAGACAACTATTTGTTAAGAATTAGTATTGCACATCTAACAAAAAGTGTGTTGAAAGCAGAAGTACGTGGGGTAAGGCAAACGGAGGAGATGGATGGATGGGATGGAAAGAGCACAGGATGAAACTAATATTTTAGATTAGAAAGATAGATGTTAGATAGGGATCAGATAGCCCAAAGGGCTAGGTCTGAAGAGATGAAACAGTGGGGGTATACCAGTGACAGCCAAGAGGACCCATAAAAACCTTTATAAACGAAAATACTTTACAATTTCTTTACGTTTCTTTGATGGCCATTTACCCAGCATGATTTTGTCAGTATACAAAAATTTGCCTTTGAGGTAAAAGTTTTTTCACTATCAATACAAAAATAAATACTAGTATACACAATTTTCAACAAATAAAGGTTTCAAGGGTCAGTCGATCATTAAGTCTGAGGTAGAAAACATTCTCAAAACCCCAAAAACAATGTGTATACAATATTATCTACAATTCAGATTTCAAAAGAGAGTTACAACTTTCTACTTACTGCCGGTTGTAAAATTTGCATATCTTCAAGCATGTAGAAAGGTGGTCCTAAACCAAGAGGTCCAAGTGGCTCCTGTTCAAAGAAATGCCTTGCAATTACTACATTACTAATTAATCACTAACGAGTATATAAATTATATTTTCTCACGCAGAATAATTTGGGACTTCAAGCAGTCCATAGTGCCATTACAGAAAAGTACATGAAAAATTCTCTAATGCAAATATTGTAAAAGTTCAAGTCCAATCTATGAAATATAACTTTACTCAATGAACGACGCAGGATGTCCAATGCATGTATACATGAACACTCTACAACATGTGAAATCTAATATTTATCAACAACATTACTGATTACATACATAGGTACCCAAAAATATCGAAGATGCTGATCACTATGAGTATTAGTGCATTTAAAATGACTGAAATTGTATAACAAAATCAATATGTTGTTGGAAGAAACATTACAACAACGACTTGGACTGTAATATTGCATGTATATTACAATTATTTTTACCTGTTCTAAGGGTTGCAGCCAAGTTTCAGAGGGAGGCACATCAACTTCTCTTAAAGTAATATCTGCTACCCGAGCCCTGGCAGGCGACTCTACCCAATCAGTCATCAACATATTTATGCCGTCAAGTTCTTCAGTGACATCTGCACTTCTCATAATTTCTTCACTCTTTCTTCGTATTTTTTTGGCAGATGCTTCACGTTTCTTATCAGGAGTGATAAGTGCACCTCCTACACAAATAAAAAATTTTCATTTAGTACATCTTATCCTAAATGTCAATCAAGAATGCATATGAAAAGCAAGTCATCTTCAGGATTTAAAACTTTAAACAAAAGCACCATCACCCATTTGACAGATATATGATACATATATAAAGTAAAATTAGTAAGCAACTATTACTAATTTTCTTTTCAAAAAACTTACCACAGTGTCAACTCAATACTTATTCAATCAGAGATGCTCATATAGCTTACTCTTATTTTATAAGCTCAGACACTTCATATCATCTGAGAGGCACAGAAAAGTCAACTCAGCAGCCCAATTGAGTAGACCAGTTTAATCAAAACATAATTCGACTGACAGTCAATATAGAGGCTTGGGGCAACATAATACTATATTCTGTCTGTTTCTCCCAAATAAACCCCTTTTTATAATAAGGTACTTGTGAGGTTTTTAAACCACTCTGCTATTAACATACAGCAATGACTATACAAAAATATATACAGTATATTATCCCACCATCTCTGCCAGTGGGTTTATAGAAAGATAGATATTCAGAGCAGAAGGGTTTGCTTCTACCCCTTTTAGCTGGTTCTTATGCCTGGAATAAAACACAATTTTTGAAGTTTTTCTCCCCAATCATCAAGAATATCCATTTTAATTGCCTATTACAACACAAAGGGAATAGATGAGCAGAATTCTCTCTCCCCACAGCTGTGATATACAGTAATCCCTCCTTTATCGCGGGTATTACGTTCTAGGACCACCTGCAATGGGTGAATATCTGCGAAGTAGCAGCACCATATTTTACATTTATTTTTACCTTTATAAACCCTCCCTACACTGTTAACAACTCACCCTTTGATTTATTAATAACAGCGCGCAAGCGTAAAGTTATATGAGTGTGACAGGTAAGCTTACCATAAATAACAGCGCACAAGCATGATAGGTAAGTTTACCGTGAATAACCTACATATACTGTACAAAAATAATACCTATAATAATAGCAAATGATATTTATAATAACAATAATGATAATACAGTAACTTTACAAGAATAACATTTGAGAGCAGGGAGGGGTACAGTAAAGATGACGAAGATGACGTTTACATACTGCACAACAGATGACAGTGAAAAGCGCACATGTAATAACTGAATGGGTGAGGCGAGACAAGGGGAGATGCTGGAAGAATCAAGCTTCAATTGAAAAGCCAATCAGACCCCAGGATACAGAACACAATTCTGTGATTAGTCGTCTCTCACCCATCAGCCAAGATCATCCCGTGTACTATCTCACATAGGTGCGGCCCTTTTGTTTTCCAAGACGCAGATATCTACGCAGCACATACTGTACAGGTATCGTATTTTACATGGTGCAATACTGTGAGTTACATGTTTAAATTTATATTTTTTACTATTTTAACTGTTTTATTACTCTTAAGCTGGGAAATACTTTTTTAATCAATAAACTTATCAAAATACTGAAAATTTTAATATTTCCATACATCGTGGATTCCCGCGATATACCCAGAAAATCTGTGATATAAAATACATATGCCCGCCATAAAAATCCACGATGCACTGAATCCGCGGAAGGTGGACTACGATATAGCAAGGGAAGTATAAGGTGCAATACTGTGAGTTACATGCTTAAATTTATGTTTTTCACTATTTTTACTGTTTCATTATTCTTAGGCTGGGAAATACTATTTTTATCAATAAAATAATGAAAATACTAGAAATTTTAATATTTCCATATGTCGTGGATTCCCGCAATATACCCAGAAAATCTGTGCTATAAAATACACATGCTTGCCATAAAAACCCGCGATGCACTGAATCCGCGGAAGGTGAACCGCGATATAGCAAGGGAATAATATATATATATATATATATATATATATATATATATATATATATATATATATATATATATATATATATATATATATATATATATATATATATATATATATACAGTGTTCCCCCGCTGTATCGCATTTTTTGGTTCGCGTTCTCACTGTATCACGGTTTTTTTTTTTGGATAAATTATTATTTTATTTTATGGGTATACGCAAAAATATTAAAATATTGAAAAAATAAAAATTTTCAGTATTTTCATTTTTTTATTGAAAAAAAATGTCATAATTTAATTGATAACAAAAATTTATTTCCCAGCCTACAAATAATAAAGCAGTAAAAAACATAAATTTAGATATACGTACGTACAGTATAACTCATAGTATTGCATCATTTTTTTTTTTATGATTGTGACACCAGGACGGGCCAAAAAAAATTATAATATAAAACAGCCCTCATCGGCCCTGGGCACGAAGGATACATACAGTAAAGAGAAACAGATATGGAGAGTGTAATGACTTGTCAGATGTGAAGGGATAATAAAAGATATGTGATGAATATCCAAGAATATTCAGTGTAGCTGTAGGCATAGAAAAAGAACTGTAACTGAAGGAAGACTTAACATCGAACTGTCCTGGACATATCTATTTAAGTTCAAAGAACCTTCAGCTGTAGTATCGCAACGGGCGGCTGGTGCCATGAGCCAACCTACTACATGAAGAAATAGTGTCCAATAGCGTACAATGTATTGGGGTCACAGCTACGTGAGCTAGCATATATATTTATATTTCCAGTAGTTTCATGATTTTATTGATAAAAAAAAACGTATTTCTTAGCCTAAGAATAATAAAACAGTAAAAAATAGTACACAGTATTGCACCACATAAAATACGATACCTTTATCAGTGTTTCGGAAAACGCACAGGCTCTCACCTACGTGACCTAGTGAATATTAAAGTTTTCATCATTTTATTAATAAAACAAGTATTTCCTAGCTTAAGAATAATAAAACAGTAAAAAAAATTAAAAACATAAATACGGTACTAAGAGCATTGAACCATGTAAAATACCTATGTATTGTAAAATACCTATGTATGTCACGTCATCATCACCTCATTCACCGTAATTTTATCTATCACTTTCATAAATATTTACGTTGCTTGCTGTTATTTATAATGTAAAGGGGGGTTTTTTAACAGTGCAGGGAGGGTTTATACAGTACGTAAACCTAACAATATTTGTAAAATACCTATGTATGTCACGTCATCATCACCTCATTCACCGTAATTGTATCTATCACTTTCATAAAAATTTACGTTGCTTGCTGTTATTTATAATGTAAAGGGAGTTTTTTTAACAGTGCAGGGACGGTTTATACAGTGCGTAAATGTAAAAAAAATTGTAAAATACCTATGTATGTCACGTCATCATCACCTCATTCACCGTAATTTTATCTATAACTTTCATAAAAATTTACGTTGCTTGCTGTTATTTATAATGTAATGGGTGTTTCTTTAACAGTGCAGGGAGGGTTTATACAGTACGGAAACGTAAAAATAATTGTAAAATACCTATGTATGTCACGTCATCATCACCTAATTCAACGTAATTTTATCTATCACTTTCATAAAAATTTACGTTGCTTGCTGTTATTTATAATGTAAAAGGTGTTTTTTTAACAGTGCAGGGAGAGTTTATACAGTACGTAAACGTAAAAATAATTGTAAAATACCTATGTACATGAGTATGTCATGTAATTACCACTTCATTCACCATAATTTTATCTATCACTTTCATATAAATTTACGTTGCATGCTGTTATTTATGAAGTAAACGGTGGTATGTTAACAGTACAGGGAGGGTTTATACAGTGTAAATGTAAAAAGAAATTAAAATATCTATGTACATATAGGCTGATCCTACTCCGTGGTTTTCCTGTCTCGGGTCCCAGAACCGAACTACCGCGATAAGGGGGGGAACACTGTATATATATATATATATCCAGTAATCCTTCGTTTATTGCGGGGGTTCGGTTCCGGAACCGGCCGCAATAGGTGAATTTCCGCGAAATAGGAACGCTGATTTTTTTTTTTTTTTTTTTTAAAGATGATTATGACACCAGGACGGCCCAAAAATGATAAAATAAAACAGCCTTTATCAGGCTGTAAAGAGAAACAGAGATGGAGAGTGTAATGACCTGTCAGATGGGAAGGGATTATAAAAGATGTGTAATGAATATCCAGCTCTCTGCTCGGTTTTAATATACCTCTGCTTTACTTTCATGATGTCTATTCCAAAAATTCTCCTTAGATCTTATTATTATTATTATTATTATTATTAACAAAAAATTTTCCTTTGATGATGATTGCGGAGATTATTATAATTATTGTTAATTTATTATTACGAAATTGTAATTAAACCATTATTTTTACAATAAATAATGTAGTTTAGGTTGAATGAACAAGAGTTACTCTCTCCAACTTTCTATGCTACCCAACCCCCCACACTCTCTTTGTCCCAGCCAACTAGGGAGGGGTACTGTACACAGTTATTAAAGTAAATAAACCAACAGATGTACAAACAATGATGAGCCCTTTAATAATAACAATAATAATGATAATAATAACAATAATAACAATAATAATAATAATAATAATAATAATAATAATGATAATAATTTCCACAATCAACATCAAAGAAACATTATTTTTGCCAATAATAATAATAATAATAATAAGATCTAAGGAGAATTATTGGAATAGACATCATGAAAGTAATGCAGAGGTATATTAAAACCCAGCAGAGAGCTGGATATTCATTACACATCTTTTATAATCCCTTCACATCTAACAGGTCATTACACTCTCCATCTCTGTTTCTCTTTACAGCCTGATAAAGGCTGTTTTATTTTATCATTTTTTGGCCCATCCTGGTGTCACAATAATCTTAAAAAAAAAAAAAAAAATCCGCAATACAGTGAATTCGCGATAGGTGAACCGGGAAATAGCGAGGGATTACTATATATATATATATATATATATATATATATATATATATATATATATATATATATATATATATATATATATATATATATATATATATATATATATATATATATATATATATATATATATATATATATATATACACCTTGTTCCTTTTGTACGCGATTTTTTTATACACGAATTTGCAATAATGCCCCAAACAAATAATAGTAAAAAAATTCTAATTTCGCAAATAAAGCACTAAAATTTTTTTTTTCTTTTTACACTTCTTCCACGAGTACAAAGAGGATTACGATAAGAAAAAATCATCATCATTATATATATATATATATATATATATATATATATATATATATATATATATATATATATATATATATATATATATATATATATATATATATATATATATATATATATATATTAATAACACTGAACTGTTAACATACAGTCTAAAATGGTAGGAAAACCCCATTAAATAAAACAACGAATATATATAGTCTTCCCCCGGTTATTCGCGTTTCTTGGTTCGCGTTCTCACTATCTTTTGTGTGTATGTGTGTGTGTGTGTGATTACCTAATTGTGCTTACGGGAAAGAGCCCAAAGCTCGTATCTTCCCGTCTCCTGATTGGTTCCATTTTATACTTAGTGATACTTATCATACCTGTCCTTAAAACTATGGATTGAGATAGCATTAACTACCTCCTCGCTTAGCGAATTCCAATTATCAACTACTCTTACACTGAAAAAGCATTTCCTTACATCCTGCGAAGAAGTTTTCTTACGAAGCTTCAAACTATGACCTCTAGTTCTAGAGCCAGCCATATCAAAATATCGATCCCTATCCACTCTATCATAACCATGAAGGAATTTAAAGACTGTCACCATATCCCCCCTCACTCTTCTAGCTTCCAGTGATGGTAAGTCTAATTCCCTCAGCCTCTCATCATTACTGAGGTTGCGTATTTCTGGCACCAGTTTCGTGGCATGTCTTTGAACTTTTTCAAGCTTAGCTATGTGCTTTTTCAAGTGCGGATTCCAAAAGGGGGCTGCATATTCGAGTTTTGGCCTCACATAGGTTACATAAATATTTCTGAACATTTCCTTGTCCATGTGCCTGAAGGCTACCCTTACATTTGATAAGAATGCATATGCTGCCCTTACTATGCCATTTATATGTATTTCTGGAGACAAATCTGCCAGTATGTTTACTCCTAGATCTCTCTCATTTTCTGTCTCTTCAAGTTGTACTCCAGCCACCGAGTAGTCAAGCTTGGGCCTTCTTGCACTTGTACCCATTCTCATTACCTTACATTTTGAAGTATTGAATTTCAGTAGCCACTTTTCTGACCATTCATGCAGATTATTTAGATCCTCCTGAGGTTCTCTACCATTGTTCTCGTTTTTTACTTTCTTCACAATCTTTGCATCATCTGCAAACATATTCATGAATGAATTTACAGACTCTGGTAGGTCATTTACATATACAAGGAACAAAAGTGGCCCTAAAACTGAACCCTGTGGAACTCCACTACTAACTCTTCTCCATTCAGACACTGAGTGTCTTACTCTAACCCTCTGTTCCCTTCCTTCTAAGTAAGTTTTTATCCATTCCAAAACATTTCCACCTATTCTAGCCATTGATTGCAGCTTCCTAATAAGTCTCCCATGTGGAACAGTGTCAAACGCTTTCTGGAAGTCTAGGAATATGCAATCTGCCCAGCCCTCTCTTTCCTGTAAGATTTGGCTTACCTCATCATAAAATTCTAATAAGTTTGTTACTGTTGATCTACCTTCTCTGAAGCCATGTTGCCTCACTGACAAAAAGTTGAAGGATTCCAAGTGAAGAGAGATATGTTTCCTTAGTAGTTTCTCCATAACTTTGCAAACTATGCTGGTCAAGGAAACTGGTCTATAGTTCAGAGCCGTATCCCTCCTTCCCTTTTTGAAGATAGGTATCACATTTGCTTGTTTCCAGCATCTTGGAATCTCCCCCGACTCCAGTGACTCCTTAAATATGATACT
>JAXCGZ010002424.1:22500-52500 GCA_037179515.1 Halocaridina rubra | reverse complement strand
ACCCATTCTTCATCTTCAGGAAATATATCTGTGATGTAGATTTCTCAGAAAAAAATAAATACTCTCCATATAAATATAACTTATCTTGTGCACAAACAAATAAAAAATATATTTATTTGTTGTTTGTAAACCTAATTTAGCAAATCAACTTCTGATAAATACTGACTCACACTTATATCAGCGGAGTAATCTCCAATATTAGGGTTTGGGAATGGACTCAGCAAATTAACCTCCAATATTAGGATATAGAAAGAATGAAAATAGAGCAACCTCCAATATTAGGACTCTGGAAAAGACTCACATAGGACTAACCTCCAATATCACGTTATAGAAGGAATGAAAATAGAGCAACCTCCAATATTAGGGTTCTGGAATGGACTCACAAAGGACTAACCTCCAATATCATGTTATAGAAAGAATGAAAATAGAGCAACCTCCAATATTAGGTTCTGGAATGGACTCACAAAGGACTAACCTCCAATATAACGTTATAGAAAGAATGAAAATAGAGCAACCTCCAATATTAGGGTTCTGGAATGGACTCAGCAAAGTAACCTCCAATATCAGCATATAAAAAGAATGGAAATAGAGCAACCTCCAATATTAAGGTTCTGGAATGGACTCACAAAGGACTAAACTCCAATATCAAGACTCTGGAATGGACTCACAGAGGACTAACCTCCAATATCACGTTATAGAAAGAATGAAAATAGAGCAACCTCCAATATTAGGGTTCTGGAATGGACTCAGCAACGTAACCTCCAATATCAGGATATAGAAAGAATGAAAACAGAGCAACCTCCAGTATTAGGGTTCTGGAATGGACTCACAAAGGACTAAGCTCCAATATCAAGACTATGGAATGGACTCACAGAGGACTAACCTCCAATATCACGTTATAGAAAGAATGAAAATAGAGCAACCTCCAATATTAGGGTTCTGGAATGGACTCGGCAAAGTAACCTCCAATATTAGGATATAGAAAGAATGAAAATAGAGCAACCTCCAATATCAGGGTTCTGGAATGGACTCACAAAGAACTAAACTCCAATATCAAGACTCTGGAATGGACTCACAGAGGACTAACCTCCAATATCACGTTATAGAAAAAATGAAAATAGAGCAACCTCTAATATTGGGGTTCTGGGATGGACTCAGCAAAGCAACCTCCAATATCAGGATATAGAAAGAATGAAAATAGAGCAACTTTCAATATTAGGGTTTTGGAATGGACTCACAAAGGACTAAACTCCCATATCAAGACTCTGGAATGGACTTATGGAGGACCAACCTCTAATAGCAGGACACAGTAAGAATGAAAATAGAGCAACCTCTAGGATTAGGACTCTTGAATGGACTCACAAAGGACTAACTTCTCATATCAGGATATAGAAAGAATGAAAATAAAGCATCCTCTAGTATTAGAGTTCTGAAACGGACTCACAAAGGACTAAACTCCAGTATCAAGACTCTGGAATGGACTCACAGAGGACTAACCTCCAATATCACATTATAGAAAGAATGAATATAGAGCAACCTCCAATATTAGGACTCTGGAATGGACTCACAGAGGACTAACCTCTAATATCAAGATATAGAAAGAATGAAAATAAAGTATCCTCTAGCATTAGGACTCTGGAATGGACTCACAGAGGACTAACCTCCAATATCAGGATATAGAAAGAATGAAAATAGAGCAACTTATAAAACTGGGATATGAATAATTCGTCGCAGTGTAACACTAATATTAAGATACTTGACCTGACTCACGGCAGAGCAACCTCCAGTATTAGAAAATTTTGACGTGAGTCACATCAGAACTACCTCCAATATATCTCGCGTCCAGTTGTTTGAGCGAAATTAAAATAATGTGCATTTTGAGCAATTCCTAATAAGCGATGTCAGTTTGAGCGAATCTCAAATTACTTTTTTAAAGACTGGATTAGATTAAATATTAACCTTCGCTGAAATTACAGCTCGCTCTTAATGTTTCGCTCAAAATAACTTCGCTAAAAAATTAAATTCGCTCAAAGTGAATTGAACCAATATATCTATCTATCAATATGCATGAGCATTTTTCCCTTATAAGGAGAGTGGCTGAGTCAAGGCAAGGATACTGCATATAATCTAAATTTATAGTAAACTCCAATATCAGCATATGAAGGCATTCAATCAGTCCATACATTAATTTGAAGCATCTAGCTTGCAACACGTGGTAACAGTTACACTGCATAGAAAGCGAAAGAGAGAGAGAGAGAGAGAGAGAGAGAGAGAGAGAGAGAGAGAGAGAGAGAGAGAGAGAGAGAGAGAGAGAGAGAGAGAGAGAGAGAGAGAGACTGCTCAAAATTTTCACCCTCCACCGGGTCTCATCAGGTGTTTTGTTCAATAAAGCTCCTGATGAGGCCCGGTGGATGGTGAAAACTTTGAACAGCTGCTCTTTATATTTACATATTTCTAAGTATGGATTGATATGTGTATTATTGTCTCCGTGTCATGAAGACTATATATATATATATATATATATATATATATATATATATGTGTGTGTGTGTGTGTGTGTGTGTGTGTGTGTGTGTGTGTGTGTGTGTGTGTGTGTGTGTGTGTGTGTGTGTGTGTGAAATGGCCACACTGAAAAGACTGTATGCATGCTTAGATTCCAGATCAGCTTCTAGCAGTATACAGAAATATATGTCAATCTTAATATAGAAAATATATACTTTATCATTTACCATCAATGCATATTTGCAAAATGTAATCTGGGGCCGCAGAAGCTCAGTAGTTAAAACTCTGAACTCGCGAAGTCACAAAGTCGAGTTCAATTCCACCGCGGGACGTTAGGAAGAGCACCCAGCTTTAATTTCCCCGCTCCAACCAATCTGTGTCCATCCCCAGTTATATAATAGTCTTGAATTGATAAATATGTCAGCCAATAAACTCTCTTTCCTTCCAGAGGTAGGCTTTTTAGCCTGTCAGTGCGGAGCATCTTCTTCTCCATTGACAAAGGATGTGGTTAAGGAGGACAGGAGAGTTTTTTTAATGACTGTGACACCATGACGGGCAAAAGAAAAAGAAAATATGCCCTCATCGGGCCTGGGCATGAAGAAAACAAAAAGCAGAGAAACAGGGATGGGGAGTGTTGTGACTTGTCAGATGTGAAGGGATAATAAGAGATGTGTAACAAATATCCAAGAATATTCGGTGTTGGCGTAAGCATAGAGAAAGAACCGTAATTGAAGGAAGACTTAACATCGAACAGTCCTGGACAAACCTATTAAAGCCCAAAAGACCTTTCAGCTGTAATATTGCAACGGATGGCTGATGCCATATGCCAATCACTTACAACAATATAAGCAAAGCATACAACATCCACACCCTAATAGCTCTGTGGGTAAGCCAGGATCGGTTTTACGTCACGGACTCCCTTTTCTACCAAGGGCTCGGACGGTTGCCGTCTTGCGAAGGACTTGTTTTGGCAGATATAATCGTTATCCTGAGTGCATGCCCTTGCTAACCTCAGACCGTGACGGGACGCGAACCCTCGACCTGACGCCTCAAAGTCGCGGACGCTACCGCTTGAGCCACGGTGACTACATAAGCTCCCTAAAGAACACCTTCCATTAGGTCCAAAGAGGGTCACATTAAAGACTTAAGTCTTAAAAAAAAGAGAGTCTTAGGATCAATAAGTGCATCAATATACAAAGACTCCTAAAATTAATTACGAACGTCAATAATGTATACAAATACTGTATTTATACATATGATACATCTGCATCTAATTCTTAATTTAAGCATGTAGGTATACATATAATACATCTGCATCTAATTCTTAATTTAAGCAAGAGTCGTTTTAAGTCTCTATGAATCCTATAAGTGGAGTTTCAAGGCCATGCAGAAGCGTCCGCGACTTTGAGGCGTCAGGTCAAGGGTTCGCGCCCCGCCACGGTCTGAGGTTAGCAAGGGCATGCACTCAGGATAACGATTGGATTCGTTTTACGTCACGAACTCCCTTTTCTACTAAGGGCTAGGACGGTTGCCTTCTTGCGAGGGGCTTGTTTCGGCAGATGTAATCGTTACCCTAAGTGTATGACCTTACTAACTTCAGTCCGTGACGGGGCGCGAACCCTCGACCTGCCGCCTCAGAGTCGCGGACGCTACCATTTTGCCACGGAGACTACGCACTCAGGATAACAATTACATCTGCCAAAACAAGTCCTTCGCAAGAAGGCAACCGTCCTAGTCCTTGATAGAAAAGGGAGTCCGTGACGTAAAACACGCAGTAGTGGGTGACAGAAAATGCAAAAGAAACTTCTTGAATCAGGTCAGTCTTTTAACTGAGAGCAACAAGGATGATTATTACCATTAAGTTCCTCTGAGTGTGTGGTGTGACGGAGGAGGACAAAGGGGATAGGGCAATATGGAGAGGATTGATCTACTGTGGCGACCCCTGACGGGAGAAGCCAAATGATTTGATATATTATATTTTATGATTAAAAATAACTTCTACAATGCTGTTTACAGCTATCAGTTATGAAATAATCCAATATTACAAAGAATGACTTTATATATATATATATATATATATATATATATATATATATATATATATATATATATATATATATATATATATATATATATATACAAAGCTCTGTATTTTTACACATATACATAATAATATGCAATGCTTTATACACGTACCAATAAAGAATTTTCCCACAAATAGTTATAATTACTTGTGTATTTAAATACTACGACGGATATATACTCCACATACAGTATGTTTTAATGTACGCATAAACAAAATTCAAATTAAAAACACGCAGTTTGCATGTACAAAAGGAAAATAAAGTTGCTTCAAATAAACACAAGTTTGTCTCAATTAGTCCCATTGCAAATGGGGGTGGACACAGACATGGATATAGGGGATTAATGCTGGATACCCTTCCTAACGCCCTCCGGCGGGATCGAACTTGCAAATGTCAGGATTGTCATTTCCCAAACTGCGTGCTCTACCACTGAGCTCCCGCAAACATCAATATAATACAGAGGATAAAGGACCGATTTCTTAAACAGTGTAAACCTAGGATACCATATTGTTAGTTAGCTAGACACACAAATGGATTTCATAAACGCATCTGACGCGGTTCTGTGTATGGCTAGGATCCCATACGGGATCCTAGCCATACACAGAACCGCGTCAGATGCGTTTATGAAATCCATTTGTGTGTCTAGCTAACTAACAATATGGTATCCTAGGTTTACACCGTTTAAGAAATCGGGCCAAATTGTCAAATTGCTCAAATACATCGCCTCTGATGTTGAAGAAATATCTAATTTTATTTTAAATTGAAAAGACTTACCAAAGCCACCACAGTACCAGCTGTGGCATATTACAACTTAACCTAACCAAACCTAATGTAACATTGATTCTTACTCAATTTAAATCGGAAAATAACAAATACAAGAGCTTCAGAGCAGTGGAATAAAACCAAACCTAATTTATCCAAAATTAAAACAGGAACAGCAATAATTAATAATTAACCTAACTTAACTTAACCTAACCCAATGATATAATGACTGCTTATAAGTTTAATCGGAAAGTAATAAAATATACAATGCAAAACTATGATAATCTAACCTTACATAACCTAACCTAACCCTATGTACCTATAATATATATATATATATATATATATATATATATATATATATATATATATATATATATATATATATATATATATATATATATATATATATATATATATATATATATATATATATTTAAGCAATATTTAATTACAATTTAACCTAACTTAACCTAACCTAACCTCATGAAATATGATATACTTACGAGATCGAGGCATAATAATGCAATACTATAAATAGGAAAAATAATCTAATATGACACATCTCAAAGTGACTACCGCGGGTTCGATCACACCGAGGGATTTTAAGAAAGGCATCCAGCCTTAAACACTCACGCCAATAGGTCTGTGTCCACCCCAATTTGAATGGGGACTCATGACACACAAGCTGAATTAAAGCAAAACCCCGCTGGCTAGTACAGTAGTAACGCGCTGGCTTCGCATTCACGAGGTCGAAAGATCGGTTCCCGTCCAAGACCGAGAGTTTAAGCTGTTTCCTGGCAGGTACTGCTGTGGTTGGTCACCACAGTGGGGGGTTGGGGATTGCCCTGGCTGACGAATACCCATTGTATTGTAATGGAAATAAAGGGTTATTATTATTATTGTTATTATTATTATTATTATTATCATCACTCTTCAAGGATGGAAAATAAGAACACGGGGGAGATTCCCAGCCCCCGCACTCCACCCCATTAACAAGATGAATTGACCCATGATATTCTGAGGATAGAATTTCTTCTCACTTTTGTCCAGTCATAATATTATCCTTATTACCTGTAATCTAATACTCAAAAGAACATTCTTCTTCTTCTTCTTCTTCGTGGGTCTCCGTAATCCCTCCTCTCACTTTTCCTTCTTATTCCAGTTAAGTATTATTATTATTATTATCATTATTATTATTGCTATTATTATTATTATTATTATTGTTATTATTATTATTATTTATCATCATTATTATTATTATTCCTTTTATTATCATTATTTATTGTTAATATTATTATTATTTATTGCTATTATTATTATAATTATTTATTGTTATTATTATCATTATTATTATCATCATCATTATTATTATTGATATTATAATTATAATTATTGATATTATTATTATTATTATTATTATTATTATTATTATTATTATTATTTTACAGATTTTCTTCTTTTTTTTCTTAGTATCATTCAAGGTCACGTATTAATACCAAATCTAAATTAAAAATTAATTAATTTAAATTAATTTAACTTCATTTAATTTAATCTTTCCATTTTTCTTTTTCTATTTTTCTTCCTCTTATTTTTTTCTCTCTTTCACCACTTTTTTCTTCTTCGTCATCTCCTCTATATCTTCTCTTCTTCTTCTTTCTGTTTATCTTCTTCCTATATATCATGTTTCTTCTTCTTCTTCTTCTTTCTGTTTACCTTCTTCCTATATATCATGTTTCTTCTTCTTCTTCTTTTATATTATCTTTTTTCTTCTTTTTCTCTTGTATTCTCCTCCTCCTCCTCCACCTCCTTCTTTTCTTATATTCTCTTCCTCCTTCTTCTTTTATATTCTCTTTTTTCTTCTTTTTCTCTTGTATTCTCCTCCTTCTTTTCTTATATTCTCCTCCTCCTTCTTCTTCTTTTATATGCTCTTTTTTCTTCTTTTTCTCTTGTATTCTCCTCCACCTCCTTCTTTTCTTATATTCTCCTCCTCCTCTTCCTCCTTCTTCTTCTTTTATATTATTTTTTCTTCTTTTTCTCTTGTATTCTCCTCCTCCTCCTTTTCCTCCACCTCCTTCTTTTCTTATATTTTCCTCCTCCTCTTCCTCCTTCTTCTTTTATATTCTCTTTTTTCTTTTTTTTCTCTTGTAGTCTCCTCCTACTCCTCCTCCTCCACCTCCTCCTTTTCTTATATTTTCCTCTTCCTCTTCCTTCTTTTATATTATCTTTTTTCTTCTTCTTCTCTTATATTCTCCTCCTCCTTCTCCTCCACCTCCTACTTTTCTTTTATTCTCCTCCTCTTCCTCCTTCTTCTCTTATACTATCTTGTTTCTGCTTTTTCTCTTGTATTCTCCTCCTCCTACTTCTTTTCTTATATTCTCCTCCTCCTCTTCCTCTTCCTTCTTCTTTTATATTGTCTTTTTTTCTTCTTTTTCTCTTGTATTCTCCTCCTCCTTCTCCTCCTTCTTTTCTTATATTCTCCTCCTCCTCTTCCTCCTCCTTCTTTTATATTCTCTTTTTTCTTCTTTTTCTCTTGTAGTCTCCTCCTCCTCCTCCACCTCCTTCTTTTCTCATATTCTCCTCCTCCTCTTGCTCCTTCTCCTTCTTTTATATTATTATTTTTCTTCTTTTTCTCTTGTACTCTCCTCCTCTTTCTCCTCCACTTCCTCCTTTTCTTATATTCTCCTCCTCCTCCTTATCCTTTTCTTCGTCTTTTTCTCCATCTTCATCATTTTCTTGACAAGCAAAGTAAAGCGAAAAAGAAAATAAATTTTGTATATAAATAAATATCAAAACATTCAGTCAAAATACATTGTGAAATGAGTTTATAAAACACACACACACACAAATTATATATATATATATATATATATATATATATATATATATATATATATATATATATATATATATATATATATATATATATATATATATATATAAAGTAATTAATAGTCAGTGTAAAATGGCATGAAATGTATCATCATGATCATCTTCATTATTATTATAATTTTTCAATAACTATTACTATTATTTTCATTACTGTTATTGTTGCAATTGTCATTATTATCATTATCATTTTCATTGCAATTATTATCATAATAATAATGATAATAATAAAATAATAATAATAATAATAATTATTATTATTATTATTATGACAGATGTAAATAAAAGAAATATATAATTGTCCCTAACAAAGATTCCAGACCACAGAGGCATAAGAACTATGTATAATGATGTAATATCTGTGTTCTGTAGGCTTGAATCTTGGTGCTATTTATCTAAATTTATAATATATATATATATATATATATATATATATATATATATATATATATATATATATATATATATATATATATATATATATATAAAAAAAATTATCTTCCTCATTAGATTTTCGTTGACTTACCTAACCTAACCTTAAATGAAGCAACTCCGGACTTTAGTTTTAAATTAATGTTTTATTAGAGTGGATAAGTGTCCAATATTAAACTTATCCGAAGATGAGGTGATAAATACACTCGTAAGCGCTAAGGTTTTCTACTGTTTCTTGTTTACCCTTTGAAGTCAAAATAATCACACACACACACACACACACACATATATATATATATATATATATATATATATATATATATATATATATATATATATATATATATATATATATATATATATATATATATATATATATATATCAAAACTAATTAAAAAAAAAGTTATACTTACTAGTTTAGGAAAATAAAAGCAGCAATTCACTAGTCGGAAAAACTAATGATAATATTCCAAGAACACAAATAACCGCAACACTTTAAAAAAAAAATAAGTAAGCTTTTCTAAAAATAAAATATAATTGTCTTTTCCAATTATTCAAATAACTGTACCTTAAAGCACTATTAATCACTTGATAAAAACACTTAATGAGCACTTCAAACACTCAAAAATGGATAAAACACCGAGTTCCTGTGTTTGTTTTAAACTCATTCTCAGAGGCTGTTAAAACATCCCCAAAAAAAAACCGACTTTTGGAAAATAATTTCTAATTAATACCAGCGATTTCACGATAGTTCAAAGATTATATATTACGAGTCGTTAAAGATCTAGTTTAACCCTCTAGCTCCTCCATAAACATCTAAAACCAATTATGAAATTATATTGTAATTAATACTCGCGAATTCACAGTAATTATAAGTATAATCACCAGCGGTAAAAGATCTGCTTTAGAGACTTCCAACTAAGCCAGACATACGAGTTAGTTTTAGTGACTAGTTACCTTACTAAAACCAAATTTTCTTTTTTACATCCATAAATAAAGAGAAAATATAACATATATATAATTATCACCACAAAAATTCCACAGGGATACGCTATAAAGTTTTTTTTTAGGGTTTTTTTGTGGAATTGTATCGCCGATTAGCGCTGGCAGAAGCCGCGGTCCACTCCAGCGACCCAATCTATATCCACCATAACTACTTTTGTGGGGGGTTTATTTTCGCACATGAAGTCCCCCCTACCCACCCCGAAAGCCCCTCATCCACCCCCAAACCCCCTCTCTCTATCCTACCCCTCTTTTTCTCTTCCAAAACGTGGCTTGGGGTGGGGGGGCCGGATTTTGATTGGTGGTCTAAGCGGGTGATGTTGAATCGTTAGATCAGAATGCCGGGTTGCGTATTTGTGGCTCCCTTTTGCCATTGTCATTTGACAAGGGGGGGAGTGGGGGTGGTGGGAGAGGGGAGGATAAGAGCCAAATCCGCCAATGACAATGGCCCATTCATGCTAATACTGACCAATCACAGCCACGGATCGCATCAATGATGCTGTTGCCGCTTTACAGGGTGACGCGTTCACACCCTTGGCGAGTTTTTGGGCGGTCTGTGCCTTCACACAAACACACATATACGCACACACACACATTACATCTCCCGCACGCACATGAACGCGCGCGCACACACACTAACTCATTCTTATAATGCTCTCTCTTTCTCTCTCTTTTAAGTATTTATACAAATTTATTTATTAATTTTATTTACTTATATAATTCATTAAATCAACCAAGAAAAATATAATAATTTATTTCCTTATTAATTAAATATAGTTACTTAAACGGAATATTGAAAAAAAATCATTAATTTTTTAATTCATTTATCTATTCATATAATGCATTAATTCATTAAAGAATGAATATTACAAACAGCAGAGGCCTTAAATGAATTGAAAAGAATTAAAGGAGTTTAATTATAAATATACTCTCTCTCTCTCTCTCTCTCTCTCTCTCTCTCTCTCTCTCTCTCTCATATGCACACACTACCTCATTCTTATATATTCTCTCTCTTTCATATACATATACACTTTTCTCTCTCTCTCTCTCTCTCTCTCTCTCTCTCTCTCTCTCTCCACCGGTGGCAATAAAGGTGAGATATTTCCCGCCAAGTGGGTGACACCTTTATAATCGCTGTCACCTTCTGAAATCCTGTCACCCTGCTATTCAGAGAACTCACCCTCTATCATCACCCTGAGTATCTCTCTCTCTCTCTGTATGCATGTATACAAGCATGTATGTATTTGTCTATCCATACCGATCCAGTCACCTACTGGAATCCTATAATCCTACTATTCAGAGAACTCACCCTTTATCATCACCCTGGGCATCTGTGTGTGTGTGTGTGTATATATATATATATATATATATATATATATATATATATATATATATATATATATATATATTCAAGTAAGTACATTAACATATGTGATAGCATGAATCATATCTACCCCAACCAGGACTCGAACCTAAGACATATAATTACTGTTGGTAGCGCCTTGGCACAGTAATTATGTGTCTAAGGTTCGAGTCCTGGTTGGGGTAAATATGATTCATATATATATATATATATATATATATATATATATATATATATATATATATATATATATATATATATATATATACACACATATATATATATATATATATATATATATATATATATATATATATATATATATATATATATATATATATATATATATATATATATATATGACACCCTTTGGAACCCTCTCACCCTATACAACTCCGATGATTTACCCTTCTACTTAGTCACTCTGTATCATCACCCTTGATATCTCACACACCCCTTTCCCCCCCCCCCTCTATTCTCATCCTTCTCTCTCTCTCTCACCTTTTCTCTCTATCTCTCTCTCTCACATTTTCTCTCTATCTCTCTCTCTCTCTCAACTTCTCTCTCTTTTTCTTTCTAACTCATAGGTCTCACCCTGTATCATCATCCTAGTTATCTCACCCTTGTCACACTCTGTAACCACTCACCTCTCTTGTCAAAAGAGCCTCTCTCTCTCTTCTCTTCCCTTAGTCTCTCAATCCCCTCCTTCTCAATTCTTCTATCCATTCTCTCTCTCTCTCTCTCTCTCTCCTCTCTCTCTCTCTCTCTCTCTCTCTCTCTCTTACTCTCAATCCTCCTCTTTTTAATCCTTCTCTCTTTTTTTTCTCTCTCTCCTTCTCTCCTCTTAGTCTCTCACTCTCTCTCTCTCTCTCTCTCTCTCTCTATATATATATATATATATATATATATATATATATATATATATATATATATATATATATATCTATCTATCTATCTATCTATCTCTCTCTGCCTCTTTCTCTTTCCTCTTATACTCTCAATCTCTTTTCTCACTCTCCTCTTATCCTCTCAGTACTCTCTCTCTCTCTCTCTCTCTCTCTCTCCACTCTTAGTCTCTCAATACTCCTCTTAATCTTTCTATTTTTTCTCTCTCTCCTCTTAGTCTCTCAGTCTCCCTATCTCTCTCAATCCTTCTATTTATTTCTCTCTCTCTCTCTCTCTCTCTCTCTCTCTCTCTCTCTCTCTCTCTCTCTCTCTCTCTCTCTCTCTCTCTCTCTCTCTCTCTCTCTCTCCTCTTTACTGTCTCTTCACAACGTCGATCCAATGGCGCCCTTTTAGAAACCCTGACTAATAGAGACCTTTATAACGAGGCATAACCCATACTACTATTTTTTTTTCTCTTCCCTTAAAAACGAATTAGCTACACTTGGGGCGATGTATCATAACATTAAAACAAGGCTCCAACAAGCATCTCAAATCAATTAGGTTTGGTGGGCAAATAGCGAACTTTACGCCCGGCCAAATAACTCTTATAGCCAGCGATTCCCGTGTGGCGCCAAGGTTAAACCAAAATTCCACCTTGGCGATTGGTTCGCTCTTGCCATTAAGTATCCGCCCTCTTCCGGTAGCTCCGCCCCTTCGCCGTCGCTACTTTTTTTTTTTCAAGTTAAAAACTAACTTTTGTATATATATAAAAAAGGAACCTTTGGGAACCACTCGGAAGCATTGGAACCACAAAACAAAAGCTTCAACGAACCGCTAAGGTCTTTTTTTTTTTTTTTAGAACGTCACTTCAAGTGCTGATGGTTCTACTTATATATTTCATTTCGGAATTATATAAACAACGGTTCTATTTATGAGTCTCACAACCTTTATTCTATTCATTTATTTAAAATAAAAATATATTTTTCAACTTCTGTTTATAATTAAAAATGAATTTTTCTAAAGATTTCGTTCGGTTCTTTATCTTAACAATAATACTGTCAAGTAAAGGGGGGTTTACACGGTCAAACGGTTCGTCGAACGCGGTTCGACAGACAAGTGTTTGAAGTGATGTTCGAACGGGTGAACGGGGTATTTGGTTGTCGAACACGTTGAACGTGTTTGACAACCAAATACCCCGTTCACACGTTCGAACATTACTTCATACACTTGCCTGTCGAACCGCGTTCGACGAACCGTTTGACCATGTAAACCCCCCCCCCTTAAGAGTGGGTCTCCTCAATATAATTTATGCTAATCATGGACCCCTTTATGAGAGAGAGAGAGAGAGAGAGAGAGAGAGAGAGAGAGAGAGAGAGAGAGAGAGAGAGAGAGAGGGAGAGAGAGGGGGGGAACATTATATATTCATAGCTTTCCAGGACATAGTATTATTATCATTATTATTTTTATTATTATTATTATTATTATTATTAGTAGTAGTAGTAGTAGTAGTAGTAGCATTATACTACTACTACTACTATTACTAATAATAATGATAATAATAATAGATATTATTAATATTATCATTATTATTATTATTTTTATTATTATTATTATTATTATTATTATTATTATAATTATTATTATTATAATTATTATTATTACCATAATTATTATAGTAGCATGAGTAGTAGTAGGTATTTAATCTCTTCTCTTTTTAAAAAATTTATTTCCTCTCGCAAGACAATCAAAATAAAGTCATGAATAAAATAATATAAAAAATAAAAGATAAAAATTAATAAATATATGAGATACTTTAAATGTATTCATAAGCAATTTATCAAACCATGAAAATTCAATGAAAGCGTAAAGTAATAAATATTATAATAAGGAGTGCGCACTCACGCACACATACATATATATACATACATGCGTGCGCACGCACACACACATATAAAAATAGGACACAGGAAAAATTAACTCTGAATTCAGTATAATCTTTTGGAGTCTTCACAGCTGATGACATACACACACACACACACAAATATATATATATATATATATATATATATATATATATATATATATATATATATATATATATATATATGTGTGTGTGTGTGTGTGTATAAACACACACATACATACACACATGGAGAAGAAGACAGGAAGTCCAGAAAATATTTAATTTTCAGTAATACATACAGGATATATTTCGTATGTTATACAGTATAGGTAGCAATATATCTATCACTCTGTCACATAAATATAAGCTTGTTCTCCTACATGACCGATAAGAAGATGATTTGGGTACAGATAAAGAGAGAGAGAGAGAGAGAGAGAGAGAGAGAGAGAGAGAGAGAGAGAGAGAGAGAGAGAGAGAGAGAGAGAGAGAGAGAGAGAGAGAGTTATTACACAATGATTATAATAAGATTACAATAATAAAAATGAACACAAACGTAAACTAGAAAATGTGCTAACAAACACACGCATACGCACGCGCGCACACACACATACACACGCACGTATCATTTTTGCATTTTTCTATGTATATATTTTAAATGCAATACCATTTACTTGGAATGAGTCAGCGTATTTTAATTTTTTTCTGTATTTGATTTCATCAGCCGCGGTAGCTCAGTGGTAGAGTGCGCGAGTCCGGAAGCGACTTACACGGATTCGATCCCAAGGCGTGGTAATGGGGATCGGCATCTAGCTTCTGTCCACCCCCATCAGAATGGGGTCTAATTGCGACACATTATACTAGGCAACAATTTTGTTAGGAAAATGAAATTGTTCCGGTTTTACGTTACGGACTCCCCTTTCTACCAAGGGCTAGGACGGTTGCCTTCTTGCGAAGGACTTGTTTTGGCATATGTAATCGTTACCCTGAGTGCATGGCCTTGCTAACCTCAGACCGTGACGGGGCGCGAACCCTCGACCTGACCTCTCAGAGTCGCGGACGCTACCGCTTGAGCCACGGTGACTATGAAATTATTTAAAAAAATATAAAAAAGCAAGCACACACACACATAAACAAGTTCTCCCCTACGCATACATCTAGTATTCGTTACACATCTCTTATTATCCCCTTCACATCTGACAAGTCACAACACTCCCCATATCTGTTTCTCTTTGCTTTCATTCTCATTATTATAAGGTTTTCATTACTTTGCTTATTCTTTCAGTCTGTCTTTTCATTCTTCATCATTCTCTTATTTCTGCCTTGTCCTTAAGCTGCTGCTTGCTCTTAAATGTTTTCATGGCGCCTGGGTCCGATGAGGGCAATTTTCTTTGCAAGTCTCACCAGGACGGGCAAAAAAAAATTTCCCTTATCGGGCCCAGGCGCCAAGAAAACATTTAAGAGCAAGCAGCAGCTTAAGTACAAGGCAGAAATAAGAGAATGATGAAGCATGAAAAGACAGACTGAAAGAATAAGCAAAGTAATGAAAACCTTATAATAATGAGAATGAAAGTATAGAGAAACAGTTATGGGGAGTGTTGTGACTTGTTCGGCGCCTGGGCCCGATGAGGGCAATTTTCTTTGCCCGTCCCGGTGGGACACTCAAATAAAAGTGAACAGAAAAAGAGAGAGAGAGAGAGAGAGAGAGAGAGAGAGAGAGAGAGAGTACAAATATATATAAAAAATAAGTAACTGAAAAATGACAAGACTTTATTAAAATATTGCTGAAGACCAATCCAAGAATAGGCACCTGGTATAATTTTTAGGTGCTTACTCTGGGATTGAGGCGTAAGACAGATGCATAATGTTGAATTAAGATACGTGTTAGGAAACGTAACGAAACCTAACATAACCTAGGGCATACACTCAGGGTAACGATTACATCTGCCAAAACAAGTCCTTCGTAAGAAGGCAACCGTCCAAGCCCTTAGTAGAAAAGGGAGTTCGTGGCGTAAAACCGAATCCATCAATCCAATTAGTTAATTCCTTGCAAGGTACATAACTTTGAATTGAGAAAGTTGGCTAAAGCTGGTTCGATCCCACCGCGGGACGTTAGGAAAGGCATCCAACATGAATTCTTCTAGTTCATACAGGTCTGTGTCCACCCCCATTCGATTGGGGACTAATTGTCACATAAAACGGTAAAAAAAAATTCGATACCTCCGTGGGGCGTTAGGAAGGACATGCAGCCTTAATTATCCTCATAGCTCTAACCTGTTGGTGTCCACCCCTATTTGAGTGGGGATTAAGTATGATATAAATAGGTAACAAAAAATAATCTGCTCTTGAGTGAAATAAGGAACTTAATATAATTTCTATGATTTATTCTGGGTTTAGAGTAGTAGTCACCGTGGCTCAAGCGGTAGCGTCCGCGACTTTGAAGCGTCAGGTCGAGGGTTCGCGCCCCGTCACGGTCTGATATTAGCAAGAGCATGCACTTAGGGTAACGATTACGTCTGCCACAACAAGTCCTTCGCAAGAAGGCAACCGTCCTAGCCCTTGGTAGAAAAGGGAGTCCGTGACGTAAAACCGGAACATTCTTGGTTTAGATTAAAGGGATCAAAACAACTCAATGGTAGATTGCGCTAGTCAGGTTCGATACCATCGCGGAGCGTAAAGAAAGGCATCTAACCTAATCCTTATCGCTCCAACATACGTATTCATCCCAGTTCGAATGAAGACTCTCTCTCTCTCTCTCTCTCTCTCTCTCCAAGAGCATCATTTGAGAACATAAAGCGATACTTCACGATTCAATAGTAGCGTCGGCAAATCCAAATTAAATCTCAGCGAAGCGACATTACTAAATTATCCTAATTTCAACGCGGAAGACAGCAAGCATTTTTTCTTTAATAATTATATATTTTTTTCAACTAATAGGGACCGCGGTTGCAAAGTGGCTAAAATACTTGACTTGAGGTGACAGACCAGTGATCGACTCCACCCTGGGGCGTTAGGAAGGGCATCCAGCTTTATTCTGCCGCTCTAATCAATAAGGATTACGAGTGATATAAAACATAAAAAAAAAAACTATTTTTGAAAATGTGTTTTATGTGTTTATGATGATGATGATGATTATTGTTATTGTTATTATTATTATTATTATTATTATTAGTGCTATTGTTGTTGATGAAGATAATGTTGTTAATGTTATATCTGTTCTGATGTTTATCATTATATATATATATATATATATATATATATATATATATATATATATATATATATATATATATATATATATATATATATAGATAGATAGATAGATAGATAGATAGATAGATAAACACACTTTTTCTATATTCACTTGAATTTGTTCTCTCTTTCTCTCTCTCAGGTTTCCCTTCTGTAGCCCTATGTTACTGTAGAACACAATAGAAGTGAGAGAGAGAGAGAGAGAGAGAGAGAGAGAGAGAGAGAGAGAGAGAGAGAGAGAGAGAGAGAGAGAGAGAGAGAGGAGAGAGAGAGAGAGAGAGAGAGAGAGAGAGAGAGAGAGAGAGAGAGAGAGAGAGAAAATATATTTCATAAGAATGAAAAGTAACTCATGAAAGAATAGCATACTTGAGAGAGAGAGAGAGAGAGAGAGAGAGAGAGAGAGAGGGAGAGAGAGAGAGAGAGAGAGAGAGAGAGAGAGAGAGAGAGAGAGAGGAGAGAGAGAGAGAGAGAGAGATTCCACATGGATGCACATACATACACAAACAAATATTTAAACAGGAGTTGCTTTGTTGACTATTCAATGGATCGGAAGGTAATGGGTCTCGGGTTTAAAAGACCCAGATGAACACACCGCCGAAAGAGGGGTGAGAGAGTCACCCCTCCTTATAAGTACCACTTCTACACCCCTCCTTAACACTCCTTTATCGATATATTTCTTCTTCTTACCTAATAAGGCCAGTAACCTTCCTCAACCTAAACAGAGGGGTGAGGGAGACACCCCTCCCGTTATAGGGGTGAGGGAGACACCCCTCCCGCTAAGTTCCCAATTCTACACCCCTCCTTAACACTCCTTTATCGATATCTTATTATTCTTCTTACCTTTTCAGGCCAGAGCACTTCCTCACCCGAAAACAGAGGGGTGACGAAGTCACCCCTCACGCTAATTTTCCACTTCTACACCCCTCCTTATCACTCCTTTATCTATATTTTTATCTTTCTTCTTACATAAATAGTCACCCCTCCAGATAAGTTCCCATTTCTACACCCCTCCCTGACACTCCTTTATCGTTATTTTCTTCTTACCTAATAAGTCACCCCTCTCGATAAGTTCCCATTTCTACACCCCTCCTGAACACTCCTTTATCGATATTTTCATTCTTTTTTTAATGTGAATTTCAATTCAAAGTTTCAGCCTTTGCAGGCTGTAACGTGGGGTGAGGAAGTCATCCCTCCATTAACTCTGTTTTTCACACCTCCTTAACACTCCTCTATAGATAATTCTCTGCTAGTTCTTGCACTCATTCTTCTCCTTCCTATCTGGAACGGGGTGTAAGGACAATTGCCCCCAGGACAACTGCCACTAGGAAAATACCACCATTATCTTAATGCATATGCGGACAATTGGTCCTTAAACATATTAGGAAATAATAAACGGAGAGTAGTTAGGTTAGAATTTGTTAGGTTAAGTTAGGTTAGGTTAGGTTAAATTAGGTTAGCTAAGTGATTTTTTTTTAAAGCAAAGATGTTCATTTGACTCACGGTTTTGGTATCAATTTCCTTCCCCAAGGAAAACTGGGCCTGAAATGGAGAACAAAAATGGAAATTAATATTCAGGGAAATTTTACAACAATTGTACTGAGACATAAGGTACAAGAAACGTATGACAGGATACAATAATAATAATAATAACAACAATATAATAATAATAATACTTTATTTCCAACATACATTGGGTATTCAAATATGGGTGTACAATTAAAATTTACAAGTAAAATCTTCCTTTAAGAGTAACTTCTTAAGATTATATTTAAAAGTATACACTGAACCAGCATTTTTTAGTTCTCTGGGAAGCTGATTATATAAATGAGGTCCACGAATGTTTATATCTCTTGAGCCAATATCAGTTTTAGACCTTCGTACTAATAAATCTTCCCCTTGACGGGTAGTTAACCCGGTAACTGAGCTTACTGTAGAAAAATTATACAAGCAATCAGGAATATTGTTTCTTAGTATATTAAAAACAAAGGTACATATATCAAAAACATATTTATCTCTAATCTTTATCCATTCTAGATCTTTTAAAACAGGAGAGATGTGCTCGTATTTTCTTACATTGCCAACAGCCACTCGTGCTGCAAAGTTTTGTAACTTTTGTATTCTTTGTAATTGATAAAAACAATAATAATATTAATAATAACGGCGATAAAAACAACAATGATAATAATAACAATAATAATAATAATAATAATAATAATAATAATAGGAAACGTTTTAATTTCAGGAAAACGTATTCTTATAAGGACTTGCAGAGCGATCTCCATCCAGAACATTTCTGAAGTTTTATTCCAATGGTTTATCTTTGACTCCATTTTCGCAACATTTCAAACTTTCACCAAGTTCAAATTCATGACTATATTCACAAAAACAGAAAAATTGAATATATGTTCAAAGAACAACAAATAATTAATATATAATTAGATAATTGCAAATAAAAGATTCAGTTAAAAACAAAAAACAAAAATTAAAAATATTTACAAATACATACGTATGTTTTTATGTAAAATGTAATGGATAGTTTGAGCTATCTAAATTTAATTCAGGGTTCTCTCTTTTATTTGAAAAAGATTCTGTAATATTAATTTGAATATCGTCCTTGGCCCGATTTCTTAAACAGTGTAAACCTAGGATACCATATTGTTAGTTAGCTAGACACACACAAATGGATTTCATAAACGCATCTGACGCGGTTCTGTGTATGGCTAGGATCCCGTACGGGATCCTAGCCATGCACAGAACCGCGTCAGATGCGTTTATGAAATCCGTTTGTGTGTGTCTAGCTAACTAAGAATATGGTATCCTAGGTTTACACTATTTAAGAAATCGTACCTAGGATCCCGTACGGGATCCTAGCCATGCACAGAACCGCGTCAGATGCGTTTATGAAATCCATTTGTGTGTCTAGCTAACTAACAATATGGTATCCTAGGTTTACACTATTTAAGAAATCGGACCTAGGATCCCGTACGGGATCCTAGCCATGCACAGAACCGCGTCAGATGCGTTTATGAAATCCATTTGTGTGTGTCTAGCTAACTAACAATATGGTATCCTAGGTTTACACTGTTTAAGAATTCGGCCCTAGGATCCCGTACGGGATCCTAGCCATACACAGAACCGCGTCAGATGCGTTAATGAAATCCATTTGTGTGTGTCTAGCTAACGAACAATATGGTATCCTAGGTTTACACTGTTTAAGAAATCGGGCCTTGATCTCTGAAAGCGATTTTAAAATCACTTATTGAGAAATCACACTTAAATGTTTCATTGGGGTATTCCCTAATACTTGACGCCAGAGGTCTTGTAAGGTGTCTGTTCTAATACTAGCCCTCAAATGTTTGAGGTATCTTTGGGCTAATGACTTCTTAGTTGAGCCATAATAGGCCTATTGACAAATTGGACACTTAATAAAATAATAATAATAATAATAATAATAATAATTATAATAATAATAATAATAATAATAATAATAAATAACAATAATAATAACACTGACAGTAATAATAATAATAATAATAATAATAATAATAATAATAATAATAATAACAATAATAATAATAATAACAAAAGCAATAATAAAAAAAGTCTATCAATATTAGTTCGTAGGGATACACTAAACATAGCTATTTATCTGATGAGATATGATTATTATTATTATTATTATTATTAATTACTATGCCCATGCCCCTAACAAGACCATAATCATCTTTGAATCTTCTCCCAATCCCCTTGCTCCACCCCATTTTATAGACTTTTACGACCCGCAGAGGTACACGGCATTGCTTAATCCCTTCTTCTATATGCCTAACATATATATATATATATATATATATATATATATATATATATATAGATAGATAGATAGATAGATAGATAGATAGATAGATAGATAGATAGATCATTAGATAAAATGTCAGACGAAAAGACATAAACATAGGTAAACAGACTGACAGACAAGGAGACAGATATATAGCTACATATAGAAAGCTCTAAAAAACACATATTGTATAAAGAAATAAATAAGAAAATCTATTATAAATATGTAACTATATATAATTTCAAGAACTATAAGATTCACTTATTAACCATCTCGTAACAGCCCAATAAGGCCCATTAAGCGAAATTCATTCAGCCCACTGTAAAACGACTACTTAACATAGTCCTTAAACAGTAATTAAATTATACAATTACAAGATATACTGTAGAATTCTAAAAGTAAGACAATACTTCTCCCATCAATATCGCGTTGTACAGCAAAGAGCGAGCAAACAGATACTTTTATTTCCATCAAGAGTTCAAGATGAATCTCGGACTTATTTTCAGCATTTTCATCACTTTCGTGATTGGCATCAACAGTGCCAATGGATTACGGTGCTTTGATTGTGAGGGGAACGGTAACTACACTGTTGAATGTGAAGGAAGTTGTGTAGGGGTCAATGTTACAACAGGGAATGGAAGCATTATCGCTGCCCGCAGTGCCTGCGTACCCACTTTCACGAACACTTCTTGCGTCGAAAATGTACACTCGGAAGGTGTTCATACGAATATATGTTACTGCAATGAAGACTTGTGTAATGAGTACAGCTGTATTCAACTCCACGAAAATGCTACGATATCGGATATGGAAATTCTTGAGGAGGAATTTGACCTGAACACCACACTGAGCGAAGTATCCAGCACAGAGATTGTTCCAGACGGAACTACGCCCAGTCCAGACTTGGGGACTGGAAATTCTACAGAATCCAGCGGTGATCCTGACATGGCACAAATCTTTGAATCTACAAATGACACCTTGGAAGTAACTTTGTCAAGTATCAGTAATAATTCGAGCATAACTGAGATCTCCAGTGATCATTTTGAAATGAGCACAACCGCCGTGGATCTCTCTGGCGATATCAAGAATGCAGAAGCTACAAATGATTCCATTTCAACGTCTGACTTGACCAGCCGGCCAGACACCAACAATATTGACGGCATATTTGGCGAAATCATAGCTAGATTTCCCAGTTCAATGGCTGTTTGGATGCAATTACTAATTGCAATTATCTTAAACCTCTCTGTGATATCAGGTATTGCTCTCATTTTTTTTCTGTGAAGTTTCTGGAGACAGTTTCACAGACGTTGAGAAAGAAAATTGGTTTATGATCGCTGTAATAATTTTTTTTTTCAGAGAACTGTTGACCATACACAATGTGAGTATAATGGCTTCTGATGTCTCTGTGAGATATCATACGAAAGTGTTACATAATCGCTAAAAGTGAGAAAAAAAACTGCTTTGAATTGTCTGTTAAGATTAATCAAGAATATCAAAAATTCAATACGTGAACAAATTGACGTTTTATTTTTTGTAAAATGTTAAGAATATTTGGAAATTCAATGTGAGAAAAATGGTCTATATTTATTATATGTAAGATTTTCAGAATCAATACTCTTGTTTTTTGGGATTATCATGAGTAATATGGCTTTATATATTCTTGTGAAAATTTTTCAAGGTTATTTTTGTCAAACATTATTGAGAAATATAACCTTTAATTTTTTTTGTAAATTTTTTCAAGGAAGTATTGGACATACGCGATTAGAGAAACGGTTTTCGCTTTTTTATGTAAGAAGTATTAATAATATATGGGACGTAAATTAACGAGAAAATTGGGTTTAACTTTTAACTGCAAAATTTGCAGATAACTATGAGACATGTATGGAAAAATGGCTGGTGATTTTTTAATAAAATTTATCAAAAACATATTTAACATACATTATATGGGAAAAAAATTAATTGTCCTTCCGTAAAGTTATGAAATGAAAATTTTGGACGTTCCCCAGCTCCAACCTGTCTGTGACCACGCCCAATGGAATGGGGATTTATACTGATATTAAACAGCAAACAACAACAGCAATAGAAACACTATATTAAAAATGGGTAGAACTTTTCCAGTAAGATTTTTCGAGAAAATTATACTGAGTAATGAAAATTATACTAAGTAATGACTTTTATAAGAAAAATTACTGTAAAATTCAAGAAAAAACACAAATTAAACTACTAAGAAAAATTGGGCCAGATTGTCTACTGATAAAAATTAAAAATCTTTGATAAATAGCATTCAAAGAACTATCTAATCATATCCAAGCTACTATAGTTGAAAGATAAGTAGTTCAGTTTTGAATACTGAAACGTAGTTCGACTGTGAATACTGAATTGTAAATATTGGAATGTTAGTTCAATTGTGAATAATGAGATACAGATGAATTAGTTTAACTGTGAAAATTAGAAAGCAGTTCAATTGTTTATACTTTAGTACAGATCAATTGTGAATACTGAAATGTAGTTCAATACTGAATACTGAAATGTTGTTCAATACTGAATACTGAAATGTAGTTCAATACTGAATGCTGAAATGTAGTTCAATACTGAATACTGAAATGTAGTTCAATTGTGAATACTGAAATGTAGGTTAATACTGAATACTGAAATGTAGTTCAATACTGAATACTAAAATGTAGTTCTATACTGAATACTGAAATGTAGTTCAATTGTGAATACTGAAATGTAGTTCAATACTGAATACTGAAATGTAGTTTAATACAGAATACTGAAATGTAGTTCAATACTGAATACTGAAATGTAGTTCAATACTGAATACTGAAATGTAGTTCAATACTGAATACTAAAATGTAGTTCAATACTGAATACTGAAATGTAGTTCAATGCTGAATACTGAAATGCGGTTCAATACTGAAATGTAGTTCAATAGTGAATACTGAAATGTGGTTCAATACTGAATACTGAAATGCAGTTCCATACTGAATACTGAATTGTAGTTCAATACTGAATACTCAAATGTAGTTCAATACTAAATACTGAAATGTAGTTCAATACTAAATACTGAAATGTGCTTCAATACTGAATACTGAAATGTAGTTCAATACTTAATACTGAAATGTAGTTCAATGCTGAATACTGAAATGTAGTTCAATTCTGAAATGTAGTTCAATGCTGAATACTGAATACTGAAATATAGTTCAATAACGAATACTGAAATGTAGTTCAATACTGAAATGTACTTCAATGCTGAATAGTGAAATGTAGTTCAATACTGAGTACTGAAATGTAGTTCAATACTGAATAATGAAATGTAGTCCAATACTGAATATTGAAATGTAATTCAATACTGAATACTGAAATTTATTTAAATTGTGAATACTGATATGTAGTTCCATACTGAATACTGAAATGTAATTTAACTGTAAATAACTGTAATTTAACTGAGTCCTAAAATGTAATTTAATTGTAAATTCTGAAATGTTGTGCAATTGTAAATACTGAAATGTGTTCAAGTTTGAGTAATGAAATTTAGTTCAAATGTAAATACTGAAATGTCATTAACAATTAAAAAAAAAAAAAAGATTATTAGCAGTGAATTTATAATTCATTATTACTTCTCCATTGAAACAGTGTATCACATACATGAACTGTAGCAAAACATTTTATAATTCATTGATAAGTCTAAATAATTTGTATTTTATATAATATTGTCTACTATCTGATAGAAGCTGTCCTGTACTATGCTTAGATATAACATGTTTTTATATCATTTTTAGCACAAAAAGTTAATTGTAAATATAAAATCTATCCTGTGCTAGGCTTAGATATAATATACTTTTTTTAGCACAAAAAGTTTTATTAAAAATTAAAAGTGTAATAATTTATGAATAAATTCACTTCCTGCCAAAAATTGTCTGAATATAATACAGTTCTTGATTTTGTTCCTGGCCATATGGCCGACTGACATTAGGCCGAATGACAATTCACGGAACAGATATTTCGCCGAACAAATATTTGGGTGAAAGGCCATTTGACAGAATGTGCATAGGGTGTTTTGAATTCGTTTGAATTGTCTGAATGTGAAATAGTTTGAAATTTATGCTCTATTAGGTAAACCGAATGACACTTCACCGAACAGGCATTTCGCCGAACAAATATCAGGACGAATGGCCATTTGGCAGAATGTGCGTAGGGTCTTTCGAATTCGTTTGAATTGCCTGAATGTGTAATAGTTTGTAATTTATGTTCTATTAGTATTTAATTTTAATGCATATTCAAGAGAATGTAATCATTCTGAAAAGCTCACTTATGCTATAAATATTAATGACCGTCATAATAATCTGAAAGTAATTGACATAAGTAATTTATATCGAATTAACATCAAAATTAGAATAATAAGGTAATCATCATATTCTAGATATTTCCATTTATTGTGAAAATATTAACTACTGTCATAGTTATCCGAAAATTAACGAAATAATTAACGAATTATGTATACACGAAAGACATAATTCGCTTCAATTATCCAAATAGTATTGCTGAATGGTTGATGAATGCTAACAATAGAGCCCACAAATAATATTATGAGCGCTGATTAGCAAGGGCATGCACTCAGGGTAACGATTACATATGCCAAAACAAGTCTTTCGCAAGAAGGCAACCGTCCTAGCCCTTGGTAGAAAAGGGAGTCCGTGACATAAAACCGGAACAGTTATGTGTGCTTAAGTCGAGTTCGCAGATCAGGCAGTGCCTCTATATGCCCAAAGTTTGTAAGCTATAAGCAATGCCCTTATGCTCAAAGCTTGTTAGATTACAAAGTGCCCTTATGCCCATAGGTTGTTAGATAAGGCAGTGCCCTTATAACGATAGGTTGTTAGATAAGGCAATGCCCTTAAAACGATAGGTTATTAAAGGAGTGCCCTTATGCCCATAGGTTCAAAGATTAGGAAGTGCCCTTATGCCCATAGCTTATTAGATTATGCCATACCCTTATTCCCATAGCTTGTTAGCTTTGAAAGGGCTCTTGTGACCATAGCTTGTTATTTTAGGCAGTGCCCTTATGTCTATAGCTTGTTAGATTAGAAAATGCCCTAATGCCCATAAGCTGTTAGATGGAGTAGTTCTCTTACGCCCTTACAAGGTTACAGAATATTTCAAAAACAGTAATACATTAATTTTATCTTAGTCTAACCAAACCTGAGCTTACCTAGTAGATGAATTTTCCATACATGGCAAGAGAACACTCTGTGGGCAATCAGTAAGATAAGATATGCAAATAATAAGACACAAACATGAATAAAAAGGTTACAAATCAGTCTCCAGAACGATTAAGAGAGAATTAAACCCTGTGAACAGTTAGTAGGACCTATGAGATTTGGTCAAATTCTATGTCCTACACTAACCAAAAGGAAGAAGAAGAAACCATTGCAGGTACTTGTTGAGTCAGTATACCGAATTATATAGCCTGTCTAACGGAAAACAACAAATAAAAAACATAACAAAAAACACTTCTAAAATTAACAAATCCGACCCACACAACAACTTAAAAACACAAGAGCAGATGCCCAATCATAATGCAGCAATAACTGTCTACCAGAATGCATTAGAATTAAGCACACAGACCCCAACCGGCCCAAGAGGATGAAAAAAATTTCTATATCTGCAGTAAAGTCTTGACAGCCAAAGAGAAGAGATGGAAATCGTCTTGGAAGACTCTATGTATCTTGACTAAAGTTAACAGCAATGGTGAGGTAAACAAACTCCGACACTCCGCTACCAGCAGACGACGTGACGTCACGTCCCACCCGTCCACTAGAGGCACCACCGTATCAGAATCTAATGGCGGACGGGGCATAGGCAGAGTTCATATACATTAGCTCTGTTGAAAAACCACATACATTAAAGAATTATTAAAGATTGGTTGCTATTAAGTTTCTATTTGTATTTGGAGAAAGGAATTAAATTCTAAACACATTTAAGTATACATAAAAGAGTAAATTATTCTTATATTTGGAGAAAGGAATTAAATTCTAAACACATTTAAGTATACATAAAAGAGTAAATTATTCTTATATTTGGAGAAAGGAATGAAATTCTAAACACATTTAGGTATACATAAGAGTAAATTATTCTTATATTTGGAGAAAGGAATGAAATTCTAAACACATTTAGGTATACATAAAAGAGTAAATTATTCTTATATTTGGAGAAAGGAATGAAATTCTAAACACATTTACGTATACATAAAAGAGTGGATTATTCTTTTATTTCTTATTTCAAGACAGCATACCAAGAGGAGTATTTATAATTATAATTATTATTATTATTATTATTCTTATTATTATTTCAAGACAGCATACCCCAAGGAGTATTTATAATTATAGTTATTATCATTATTATTATTATTATTATTATTATTATTATTATTATTATTATTATTATCATTATTATTATTATGTCCATTGTACACACAACAGGGACCACAGTTATTTTTTTATTTCAATGGAAATATACACCAAAGAAATGTTTAATTATATTTTATTATTATTTAAGGACGTATACCCCAAACGAAAAAGTTATATCAAGATGTTACATCAAAGATAATTATTTTCCTTACACATTAACTAGAGATTCAAGTATTTTTTATTATTTCAAGGAATTTTCTCTCATTGCTTATAGGGTGTTTACATAATTGTTTTTTTTTTTTATTAATTGAGAATGTTTTTACAATAAGAATGTTTGTTCCGGTTTTACGTCACGGACTCCTTTTTCTACTAAAGGCTAGGACGGTTGCCTTCTTGCGAAGGACTTGTTTTGGCAGATGTAATCGTTACCCTGAGTGCATGCCCTTGCTAACCTCAGACCGTGACGGTCCGCGAACCCTCGACCTGACGCCTCTAAGTCGCGGACGCTACCGCTTGAGCCACGGTGACTACTTTTACAATAAGAATGTATACACTACTAAGATACGTTATTATAGTTCCATGAAACTATACGAGAGAGAGAGAGAGAGAGAGAGAGGAGAGAGAGAGAGAGAGAGGAGAGAGAGAGAGAGAGAGAGAGAGGAGAGAGAGAGAGAGAGAGAGAGAGAGAGTCAGTCAAGTCAAAGTCAAAGTCAAAAACTTTATTCCATCAAAAATGGCTATTACATGATAATTAATCTAATTACAAATTACAATGTAAAATGTCAAAATAAAACAAATGAAATTTGCAAAGCACAAAATCAAAAAATTTACACATTAAAATATGCATACGTACACTTCGTCTACCCAATGGGAGGATAATAATGAGACTAAAATCACTTATTAAGTAGGTGATTTAAAAGATGAGATTTAAGTGAGGGTAATGTTTGGCAGCTTCTTAAGTTTGCGGGTAAAGAGTTCCAAAGTCTCGGGCCCATTACATTTAAGGCTCTTGCCCCAATATCAGTGGAAGTTCTGGGCACGTAAAAAGAATTCTGATATCTGGTGTTGACGTTATTGATACGCACTTGATTAACTGTTGGCAATGAGAAGAGCCATTCCGGTAATATTCCATGATTTATTTTAAAAACTAAAAGACAGATATTATATATGAACTTCATGTCCATCCTTAGCCAACCCAATCTCTCAAAGAGGGGAGTTACGTGATCATATTTATGCACCCCCCCTATGGCAACTCTTGCAGCAAAATTCTGGAGCCTTTTCACTCGTAACATCTGGGTCTTAGTCGTGGAGCCCCAAACACTTAGACAGTAGTTGAGAATACTTAAAATCAATGTTTGTACTACAATTACCCTACAATCAGGCTCGAATCTTTCATAGACTCTGTTCAAGTAAATAAGGGTCCCGTTCACTTTTTTAAATAGTTCATCGATATGAATATTAAATGTCATGGTACTGTACATAATAACTCCTAGATTTTTAACCTTATTAGATGGGAAGAGTGAAACATTGTTGAAATTTATACTGATGTTCTCAGGAATGCGGGACAGGTATTGATTTGATCCAAAAATAACGAATTTAGTTTTATTTTCGTTCAGTAAAAGACCATTACTGTTAACATAACTTTTGGCACAGCTTAATATATCTTCATCCCTTTTTAAGATTTCAGGAATTCTATCAATGTCACCAGTAAGCATAATCTGGGAGAGAATTTATTTTTACGACAGCACACACTAAAAAAAAATTTCATACGAGGCATAAACCAAAGCCAGACTTTATATATATATATATATATATATATATATATATATATATATATATATATATATATATATATATATATATATATATATATAATTGTGACACCAGGACGATCCAAATAAATAAATAAATATATCTACCCTAATTAAGCCAGGGCATGAAGAAAACAAAAAGAGAAACAGAGATGGGGAGTGTTGTGACTTGTCAGATGTGAAGCGATAATAAGACATGTGTAATGAATATCCAAGATATTCGGTGTTGATGTAGGCATAGAAAGAGAACCGTAACTAAAGGAAGACTTAATATCAAACTGTCCAGGACAGTCTTATTTAAGTCCACAAGACCCTTCAGCTGTAGTACTGCAACGGGCGGCTTAATTCAATAAGGTATAAATCAAGGAAATAATTCTTTAAATTATAACTTCAATAAAATACACTCTCAAATGCAAACAAAAAATACCTACACACACACACACGCACGCGCGCGCGCATACATTTCAGGTAATTCACATTGCCTTACAAGAGACATCCAATACTGTCCAATCTTCCAATCTTGTAACATCATTGTGAAAAGATAAACACACATATACTTGTAAAAAAAAAAAAAGTCGTTCACAGAGTAATACATACAGGGTAACAAGAGACATTCAATACTGACCAATTGCCTTAAAACCAAGTACTGCAACTGCTAATCATCATGTTAACAATGGCCATATGATTTTTCCACTGCCCATCAGATAAAAGCCAAAGGCAGCAACCAAACTGTCAATTGCAGACGACACTCCACAGTTACCAAGTAAGTTTTTTAATATGATTGTAAGGAGAAACTCATCTAGATAAGACAAAACTCTCAACAAGAGATAAGTGGTCAGGACAAACCTTATCTCAGGCGCAGACCACCACGCATG